>VZSE01006227.1:318835-418151 GCA_013398275.1 Promerops cafer
GGTCAGCTTCTTAACTGCAAGGTTTTGTGATTATCGGACTAGGCTTTCCTGCAAGTTACATTTTTCTTTGACATTGTTTATATCTTTAGCCTTCCTTCCTCCATAAGAAAAATATGTTAATATTTTCTTACTCTATTAAAAAAAGTGAAATTTTATATCATGACAACTTTTACAAAGAATATAGACATCTGCAAGCTGAAGTTATTCTTAAAGCCACAAATAAAAAAATCTTACTAGCTTTTAAAATTATTATTCAGGAAAATGAAAAAAAAAATCAGTTAATGTCCCAGGCAAATCCCAATAATTCTCACAGGAATTAACACAATCAGAAAATTTTAAAGAGCAAGCAATAGTTTTTTTTACTGCCTAGTAGTCCATTTAAATTCAGAACAGTTTCTCGCCTCAATGGCTACAGGTGGTATTATCCTGCACAAATCCAGAAGGTCACGCTATGTAAACCATCAGGTGTGTCTTGGCACTCTAGACAGTACTGAAAGCACTTGGATTTAGATTCAGAGTTCCTCAAATGTCTTTGATAAAGGGAAGCACAATGAATATGTGATTAAAGAATGACAAATTTAAGGAAAAGAAAAGAAAAGAAAAGAAAAGAAAAGAAAAGAAAAGAAAAGAAAAGAAAAGAAAAGAAAAGAAAAGAAAAGAAAAGAAAAGAAAAGAAAAGAAAATTAACTAAAATAAAATAATAATTTTCTTAGGTGTCATATTGTAGGGGGTTTCATCTTTTATGATAACAAGGGATTTACAATCAGTGTGCCACCTAGGTGTCAATAATACACTGCAGATATATCTAGGTCCTTGAAGGCATATTATGCAACTGACCATAAAATCAACACTGTTACCAAGGCTGTAATCATGATGATCAGTAATGTAATATAAACTCATTTTTCTAGTGGAAAGCCTCATTTTCAAAGTGTTTACCTTGACAGTCCTAAGTAGATTCTGTCAGAAAGTTATGGAGCCATGCTTAAGCCAAAATCATCTCAGGAATAATTCAACATGACAAGCTATAGACTACAATTGACAAAGATAAATTTATCACTTGATGTTCTACATATCATATTATAGAAATATGATGGCATCCTGTCTTTTCCAGACTTTAAAGAAACAAGAAAAGGTTTGAAAAAATTGATACAATTATATTGGTTGATAGAAAAGTAGTAGTTTCCCAGTAATGCAGGAGATAGTCCTGTATCACATGGTAAGCCATTCTGATCTTAACAGTTGGAAGCCGAATAGAGTTTCTATGACTCTACTCATAAATCTCTCATATTAAAAGAAAGAAAAATAAATATTTAAATATATAAAAAGAGAGAGAGGAAAGAGAGAGAAAGAGAGGGAGAGAGATAGAAAGAATGAAAAAAAGGAAGGAAGGAAGGAAGGAAGGAAGGAAGGAAGGAAGGATAAACTGTTTCCTGCTCCCCTTATTGGAAGAAAGCTAGAAGGGGATGTTGTGCCTACTCCTCTTCCATGANGGAAGGAAGGAAGGAAGGAAGGAAGGAAGGAAGGAAGGAAGGAAGGAACCCCCAAAGAAAAACTAGCAAGAAAGATTCAACCTTGCAAATGACCCAAGCAGTTTTCAAGGGAACTTTCCTTCTCTAATTGTACTGCTGATGTAATGTCCCTACTGTAAAGAGAACTTGCTGAGCATACAGTTACCACTGCAAACATGTTCAATTTGAAAATTAGACCTTTCCCAGATGTGCTGCATCCTCAGTACATTTCTTATATTGTTCTTGTGTTTTCTTTCTGGAGACTTTAATAAAGTACGTTCCACTACCCCTCTGCACTAAGGTTCCTTTTAAACTATGCTGTAACATCTGTTGTTTCTAAAACATTCAGAAGATTGCTGATAGTAAAACACAGATGGATATGTAGCCTTTGGTCACATGTAATAATGAAGAAAAAAAAAAAGAAGACCAAGGTTTTAAAAATGGCAAAGAAACTTCAGCAATGCTTATCATTTATGCTAATTCCACTGCATACACAGGATGATATTTGAAACTGTTCCAATAGAAAACACTGGTGAAAGACCAGTGTATAAAGCTAGAGTTGCAGTCTACACTTTAAAATACATAACCATTCCAATTTGGCACTGATATATCTACTGAAAGTATCTATAAATATTTGATCCTTTGTAACACAGTTTGGAAATGTCAACTAGATAACACCACTGAAGTTTTCATGGTAAGGTGTTCATCATCACTGACTGTGGACTGCACCCAGTATTTGCAGCAAAACACTTTTCAGTTTATGCTTGGAAGCCATGCATCAAAAATGACAGACTTGATCCTACAGTGCTAAAAATATCTCATTCTGATACAACATATTTGGTAAGAAAAAAGAGACCCACATTCATAAAATCAATGGGACTACTAAATTGCTTTCTCCGAAGAAAAAGCAACTAATTTTTTTTTTTTTTTTTAAAACAAGGAGCTTCCACTATTTTTCCCAAAAACATTATTAAAAGCCACTTAAATCATAGGTATATAGTTATCATCTGGCGAATTTTCTATACAAAAGAATATGTGGAGATCTCTCTAGTTTTCAAGGGAAAAACATTAGAAGCTGTAACTATTCAGACTGGAGAAAAAACAACAAATTGATGACAAAAACCTCTTTTATATTGCTAAATCAGAGTTTATACACTCTAAGGTCATGGTTACGATGATCTTCTAGTGTCATTTTTAGAGTAGTGTATAAACTGGACTTCATCATAAGTCACCTACTGAGTTTTAGAGATGGATGAAAAAATGGTGAGTCTAAGGCTGTCTGCATGTGCCTGTGTTGATACTCTCATATATGTTTCTCAAATGCTGACTTATTCCTGTTTCCTCTTACTTCCAATCCACATAATCAGCACCTGGAGCCAAGTCTTAAAGACAACGAACAGACCCAGGGACTTTGAAAGATTATATGGTCCAGTCCTCATGGGAAAGGCAGCCTGGCTGGGTTGTCTAGAAAACTTTCAAATTGCATCTTGAGGAAGTCCAGTGCAACTAAGCAGATTGGAACATTCAGAGATTTAAACCTCACTGTTTACCCAAATCTTGTCTTCTCTAGTTCAGAACAGTGGCACTGTGACAGTGTCACAGCACATGGACTCAGCAGCACAGGAATTTATTGTTCAGTGACTAGATCACATAAAGTTTTCTGATTCATAAACACCTTATGTTCTTGTCACAATTAAGGTATAGATATCATGTCCAGTGTTTACCCCAAAACTAGAGTGTGATTCCTTGATGTGCATATATAAGTATGGTTAATTTAACCTAATCACAAGAAATATTAATTTGGTACTGGAAACAGAAAATAGTAACTTCGTCATTAGCTGTAGCCTTCAGATTTCTCAGTGGAGTAGGAATCAGTCTTTCTTCATTTTGTATTTTCTACTGGATCCAAAGTAATGGGGAAAAGTAAAACCTACCACTTGTTTCTAGAATAAAGAGAATGATATGGTCAGGTTTGGTGCAGTAAGGAAGAAGAGGTTCAAGAACCTGAATTCTATTTGGGAGAGAAATATTAAGCAACTGAAAAAAGGACCAACTTGATATAAAAAAAGCCACTACATATACATTTATGCAAAGTTCAGTGCCAGAGACCTCCTGATTATGCTATACATAATATGAATAACCAAAGTTTTTACTAATCCAAGATCTATAAGCAATTTTAAAAAGTTAAATTTACATTTATAAATAAATAAATAAATAAATAAATAAATATATTTTCACATCACTTACAAAGGGACATTTAGTGAAGTAGCTACCCTAAGTATAAGCTTACTAGAGAAATATGCACCCTTAGCAACCAAGAGGATTTTCCATGTAATGAAACAGCACAATTCATTACACATTTTACTGCAGAGTATCATTAATAAAATACCACTGCACCAGCCCTTCTGGGAGCTCAAATCTGACAGCAGTAGTTAATTGCCTTCAGGAGGAACACAAGCAGCTTAGAGAGGCTGCGCAATCTTTTCCTCCAAATACATTGGGTTGCAGCAGAGTAAGGACAGAAGGAAACACAGGCATCGTTTCCCTATTTTTCACTCACAACCTTGCCAGTTACTCATCACCAAGAATATTATAATGTATTTTTTATCCTTCCATTGTCTATATAGTTATGACAGAAACATAATTCAGAGGTAATCATGACAACCAATATTTATCATGCTGAACCACTGTGCATTGACATGCATATGGACAGGGAAGGATAAAATCCTCATAACCAAATCCAAAGTGAGGGGAAACTTAATGCTCTTTAATTGATAAACAAAGTAATAAAAAAGAAAGATGTGCTTTAACAGAGAATGCAATACACAATGAACACACTTTTTTCACATCACATATAACCCATTTACAGAATGGAAAGAAACCCCCACATTTAAGGTGACTTAAAACTGACATTATTTCTAAGATCAGCACAAGCACGAGACAATTAATAGCCTTTGGGAGAAATCAGTTGAGATGTGTCAGAGTCAACTGACTGAATAGCACCTTATGGGGCATATGAACTTTTCTAATGCAGACTGGTTTCCAGAAACTTGAGAGATCAGAATTTGTTCCAGTTTAACATTCAGTAATTTTCAAAATATTGTATCTAAGAAAAGTATCTGTGGTTTATAAAAATGTTCACTTTGTTCACTTACAAAAAGCAAAACAAAACATGAAGTATCCCATTTAAGTACAAAACTGATCCTGAGAAATATGTTGCTTCCATGTGCTACTGTCTAAGAAATCGCTACTTACCTCTTTACCAAGAGTAACCTGAATTGCTTTGCTGTCACATGGTGCTATCAGACCTTCATTCTGGAAGCCACAGTGGTCTTGTGCTCATGGAAATCTGCCAAGGGCAACCCTGACCAGGCTCTGTGATAGGTGACTCGACAGAGTGTTTAGGGGACAGCAGTGGATGTTGCACACTTTGACTTCAGCAAGGCCCTTGGCATGATCACATGAAGACTCCTTGTAGCCAAGGGAATGTCTAAGCTGAGCATGGACAAGAAATAGTGAGAAGAAAATACTCTGGAAAAAGGTGTTTAAGGGGTGGGAGTCAGTGTTGCAATGTTCAAATAATGGATGGTTAAGAGTGACATGGCTCAGAGATTGATACTGAGTCCAAAGCATTTTAGTGCCTTCATTGGCTGTTTGATGGATATCAAGGCAGTGCCAGCAAGAAATTGGGGGGGCAGAATATCGAGGGGGGTACAGTGTGCTGGAGAGTAGATCTGTTATTTAGAGGAATTCAGTCAGGCTGAAGAAATGAGCTGCAGTTCACAGGGATGAACTACTTATGGAGTTTCCCAAAGTCCTGGAAAGTACTCAGCACTGCATCAGGACAGGCTAGGCCTCACTCTGCAGAAAAGGCCCTGAGAGGCAGCAAGTTCCTGGGAAGCATCAATCCCTTCCCAGGAAGAAGAAGGAAGAAGGGCAGCAAGGCATCCCCTGAATCCTGGGATGCACTTGCACAGCCACAGCAGCAGGGTCAGGCACGGATGCTGCTCTAGTGTTCAGCACCGGTGAGATCACTCAGACAGTGCAGCATCCTGAGGTCTTGGCACAGGACAGCTTCTGACATACAGGAGCGATTTCAGTGGAGTTCACCATGATGGCCAAGGCTGGAGCATGTGGATGAAAGATCTGGGTTTCTTCAACCTTAGTAAAGTGAGATTCTTCTGTTGCTGAGGAATGAGGAAGTAAAAGCCAGTTTCTTCTCATTATGTGAGGCAACAAGTACAGCTTGGAACATGGGAAATTCAAATTCAATATAAAGAAAATTTATTTGACGTTAATAAGTGTTGTCAAACAGGGGAACAAGATACCTGTGAAAGCTGTGGCATCCCTTTCCTTTGAGATGCTGAAATCTAAAAGAAAAGAAGACCTAAGCAACACAGTCAAACCAAGATAGATGTAATACTCTTGCAATCCTACTCACCATTCAGTTTTATGTGCTGTTCTTTAGTATATTTGACAACTGTTGTAATTGCCCTCTGCATGATTCATGCCAGTAAATGTGTTTACGGTCCTTGTCAGAGTATTATGACTTTAAACTGTGGTGCATCAAAGGTAGGACAGACATGAAAAAATAAATTGAAAATTATCAGCTGTCTACTTTTTTCTTTATTTGATACTTCAATAGCAATTAATAGAACATTTTTTTTTAAGTCTAGTTCCTAAGTTAATTTTCTGAAACAAAAAATTACTTGGATACTGCATGCTTGTATAGTACACAATATACTTCATAAAACCCATTCTGTAGAATCACTGTGTTCTATTGACTATCTTCTCAAAGGAAACAAAACAAAACAAAACAAAACCTAAAGGCAAGGGGCTGTTACAAGGTCCTTGCAAAGATGAGTTTGACCTATGACTATTTCAGCAGTATATACTCTAGTTTCTACTTTAGCAGGTGTAATTGGAAGATACCATTACCAGATCTCCTTCACCAGTGCACTTGCTGTGATAGGGAAAAGAAGTCCAGGTGTATCTCCTATGTATATCCTATATCACAGCTAACAGTGCACAGCATTGCAGAAATTTTCTTTTGTGCCTCAGCAGAATGTGTCATTTGATGGGAAGGAAAGAGGAAAGGAGACAGTCATGAGAAAGCTTCTGGCCAAATGCTACTTCTCATTATCGTAGTTCCAAAGCAGCAAGCCTTGATATTAGTGGAATGCAAAGTCAAATAATTGCAGATTGACATAATCACCAGTACAGCAATCTTTCAACTAAATCCTTCATTTCATGGTTTTATTATAACACAGTGTAGCATCTGTGACTGGTTCCTGGTTACATTTTTCTTGCAAAAATTTCAGCTAAGATAGGTTATACTTTCACTAAGGACCACACTCTTTCATTACTCAAATATGGATTTCTAAGCAAGGAGATGGGAAAAGACCAGCAGAACGCATTAGGAAAAGAAGTTCTACAGTTTGCTTGTGTTGCATCTTGAATACTCTGTAGAGCAAGAAGAGATACTCCCTTACTGATGAGCACAAATATATACCCCGAGTCCTTTGTTCTTCTGTTCATATTCCACACAAGCCAAAGGACAGATTGTACATTATATATGTTGAGCAAAAGCATACTGCTCACAACTTGGCATTTCACAAATAAGTTTAGCCTTTCCCTCCTCTCTCCCACCACTGTATCACTCTGCCACTTTTCTTAGACATCTGAAAAGGTTTGTGTTGTGTTGTGTGTTTGCATTAACATTTTTAATGGTCTTATGATAAAGAATGAAATTCAGCTATCTATCAAAACTCTTCTTGCAGCGTTCTTGAGAAAAAAACAGCAGTGATACAAAGAGATCTTTGTGAGTTAACTTATTTTTTGGAATTAACACTCCAAGATAAAAGAGAAAGCCCTGCTTCTGGAATTACTTCACTGCAGTGAAGACATTATAGGGAACGAGATCAAAGAATGCACACTCACAGAACCACACTGGCCTGATCTCTAACAGTAGCCACTGCTACAGAGTTCAGCACAGGACATTTGCTTTTTTAGCAAGAATTTTGCAATTTGATCTGCTCTCTGCGCCACTATTTTCACACCCCAAATGTTTTTAAGCCTTCATCAATTGGTAATTGCAGTGGTAAATTTGTTTTTGTCCACATTCCAAAATTAGACTTCTTTACATGCTTAGCAGTGCCAATTTTCTCTCACCTAAAACAACTATCTAGAGGAAAAAAAAGTCTAGTCCTTCTGGGAAAAATTCAGAGAGAGAAAGTATTACTTTGTCTCCTAAAATTATTTAACTAAGATATCAACAGAATTCTCAGTCTCTTTCTCTCTTTTTTTCCTTTGAGAACCAAGTCCCTTCCTGCTTCCTGTGGTCTGATAATGAAAGGGAGTCTACAAAAATTGTTTCTGAGCTGTATGTTAAAATGAAGAATATATGTTAATAACTATATTATAAAATAAAAACAAGAGAAAACCCCCCAGAAGTCACAAAGTTTACTCTGGAAAGTGATAAAAGCTAACCTTTCTTCTCAAAACTATAAAATTCTCTTAGAAAATCCTGTAAATATAAGCTACAGGGTATTTTTATTTTTGTTCATCCTAATTGGGAAAGAAAGAAAAAAAAAACAACAAAGCAAAACAACAAAAAACTCACAAGAAACATCATCCAGAGCTTCATTGGGTGCAAGCATTGTGTTTCTATGTCTTCAGTACTAATTTGTAACACCTACAGGTTGAAGTTTCTATCATTTCACTAACTTTGATGGTATTCCCAAATAACTTCTAAGCATTGTTTAGAGAATAAGCAACCCTTTCATAAAGTACTGAAATTATGATGTGATGAACACAGAGTAAATGATAGATTTTAAATTACAGGGTTTCCACTTCATAAATTCTCATTATTTTGTATATGCATGATTTCCCACATCTAAAAGATGGTTCTAAAATACTTTACAGAAGAATATACCCAAACACTACATTTTTAGAAGTCATGCATTCACAAAATTAGACATATTCATTCTTCAAATGAAGAAGATGACAGTACACAGTCATACAAAGGAAGAAGTAATTATATATAAAGATGAAATTATAAGTTCAAACAAGGAAACAAGTCCAATAAAATGAAATTAAAAGTACTTCATCTAGGCAGAAATAACCCTATGCATCAGTACAGAAGACATCCTGCTGGTGGACAAGTTGGTCTTGAGCCACACTTTGCAGCAGAAAAGTGTGAAGTAGCTACATGGACTCATTGGGAAGAGGTTTTCCAGCAGATTGAGGGAGGTGAGTCTTTCTCTCTGCTAAGTCCAGCTCTGGAGTCCAGCTCTGGACTTCCCAGTAAAAGAAAAATGTGGATTTGCTGGAGTGAGTCCAGTGGAAGTCCACAAAGACAACGAAAGTGTTGGAGCATTTCTCAAATAAGAAGAGACTGCGACCTGCAAATGTTCATCCTGTAGAAGAGAAGTATCAGCAGCATCTTATCTGAGTATAAATACCTGATGGGGGGACTGAAGGGCAAACCAGACTCCCAGAGTGATGTGAATTGATGGGACAAGAGGGAATAGGCACAACTAAAAGCTCATAAAGTTTTCATCTCTAAACAAAAAAAAATTTGTTTTCTACAGTGAGGGTGCTTGGAGACCAAAAACAACTTCCCAGGGAGGTTGTGTTGTCTCCATCTGCAGAGATATGCAAATCTTGACAGAACTGAGAAACTTGCTCCAGCTGACTGTGCTTTGAGCAGAGGATTTAGACTAGATAATGTCAAGAGGTGTGACCAAACTCTGTTTATGTGATTTTGTGAAAGCATACTCTCCATACCTGTGTGTGATATATCAGCAGGGTAGATAACATTTTTCTTCCATTATATTTTTGAAGGAGATACTAGCACATTTAGAGACATGAAACATCTCTTTCCTTTTTTACTTTATAAATATGGCCATCATCTTAAATCCATACTGTACCAATATTTCATTTCAAAGGTACTGATTTACATCCAACTGGAATTTCAAAAAGAAGTAAATTTTGGCCTTCCTGTAAATCTAGAGACTGTTTCTGGATTATTTTTTATACCGTCTTTCAGCTATACTCCATTATTTTCTGAATTACAATATCCAGTAAAACATATTATATTATTGTAGGCAAAAACATGTATTTGTTTACTGGTTTAAGTGTGGCAAAATTTACCAGCGCTGTGTCTGGTAGGGGTCAAGGATGTCTGTCAGGGATGGACAAGGAAAGCAGAGAAAAAAACCAATGATATTTTCACTGATAAATTTATGCCGAGATCTCAGATGTAATTATTTCAATATCCTTCTTAAAAATTTCAAATTAGATCAGCTTGCTCAAAACCTTGCCCATGTAGATTTTGAAGACCTCCAGGTGGATGAGTTTCACAGCCTTGCCAGGCAAGGAAGGAAAAGACACCAAATTTATCTCTACCACCACATTCTAAACTCAATAATGAATTTTATTTGGACAAAAAATGGGCAATAATTTGCCTTTTTAATCACAGACTATAATTTTCTCTTGCAGGATGTGCAAATTAGTCTTTTGTTGGATTGCGGAAACATTGAAGTATCACAAATATATTCCTCTAGACAAGGCTATCTTCCTTAAACACCAAAACCTTATACAGAAAATAAATGTAAAATATTCAATTAGATAATTTCACAGCATGGAGAAATATTATTGAATAGCTTTTTACCTTATGATCAAAATGACACATGCATACATTATTCTAGGTATATGCATACTTGCTTGTCTGTATCAAAAAAGCACTTTAGAAGTTTGTTGATATAACACATATAGAAAGATGACATAATACTGCCTTCAAAAAGAAAGCATATGCCATATATTTTTCATTTAGCTAATTCTGAATTCTAGATTTGTGGTTGTAGTACAGCTGAAAGATCAAAATAGAGAACTTTAAAACAGCATCAATTTTTTTAAACAGTCAGAAATGAGGATGCATCTCTCCCCAGTTAAAATAATTAGATCTATATTATTTAATATCAAAATGCATTTTTTGTGTTTTAATAATAAGTTATATAGTGGACCAAACCTCAAACAGGTAATGTTTTTAATGTTAAAGGACACCTTAAAAAGCTATACAATATATTTCCATTTTCTCAAATCAATAAAAAAAGTCAGTTCTTGTTGTCAGAATGTAGCAAATAATTTGTGTATACTGTATTCTTCAGAAAGTTTTATGACAGATTTTTTTCTCGAATAATGTAAAAAATAATTTTAAAATTTCTAGCTTGATTACAAAGAGTTCAGAAATGATGCCATTTTCCCTTCTAATTTCTAGAAATTGTATTTATTGAGGCACCTGTGAATTATGATAAAAACATCTATTTTATTTCTTGTGACCAGATGTGGAAATGAATCTTTCCTTGATGTTTTAAAGTAAATAATAAATAGTAAATTCCTCTGAACTCTGAAATCTACTGAAAAAAAATCACTTCTTAAGATTTCTGCTGATAATTTTTTTAAAAGAGGAAGCATATTTGCAGTAATATTTCATTTTCTTACAGATCATAAGTATACCAAGTATGTGATTTATGCAATTCAATGAAAAAAAGTGAGTCCAAAATAAGTACACTGTAATTAACACATTTTATGCATCATTTTCTGTGTGGCACTAAAGGCAAGCACAACTTCTAGACTCTTTGGGGTAAAAAATGCTGAAAAGAGTGACCTAAAATGGTAGACTTCAGGTGGCTGCTTGCCTGCATGAAATCAGCTCCCTCTTTTTATAGTGCTGATTAAGTCCTGCTCTAGCCAGGGATTACAAATTAGGGTTGGCCCAAGCATATTATAAGAATATATATTATAAGAACAGGTAACAGTGGAAGGAGGGAAAAATCAACAGACATACCTAAGTGCAGGAAAATATCCATGGAAAAGAAAATGAAGAAACAAAAATGAAGTATGGGCCATACATCAACCAGTGTTAGAGGGCAGATAAGAGCATAACAAACATTTCACAGATTTTGCATAAATTTTTCTGATACAGAGATGCAGGAATATGAAAAGTTGACCTTAATTGGCAAAAGACACTTGAAAAATTTGAAGCTTTAGACCACCTGTTTTAGATATCTTAAATTCAGGAGATTGTTGCAATGCTTTTTTGTGCTTTTGGTAGGGTTTTTGTTTGATTTTTTGGTTTTGGTTGGTTTTTTTAACTCCTCTTGCTATCATCTCTGCTTCTACATGTGACTTAGTAGTGTAATTCAGCTTCTTTGGAAAAAGTGGAAGACAAAAATTGTGGTAAAGTAGTCTGAGCCCAGACTGCACAATCAAATATGATCTGCAGGATTAGAAGGATTACAGTGATTAGTGTTGATGGAAACTGGAGGTAACTTATATGCAAAATAATGAAGGTTATTTCAATTCTTTAAAACAATATATATGCATTTTCAGTATTAGCACAGAAACCATCTACCTTCCAAGTTAGCTTACCAATCTCAGGTTTCTTAAGTCTGTTTCAGAGCAGGCTAAAGGCAAGCTAGCATAAAGGAGATTTATGTACACCTGCTCACAGAACCTACATATGTAGAGGCTGCATTTGAAGAAGTACGTGTCGTGACTCTTATTTTGGTAAAGATGATAGAAGTAAAATTTGACATTTTTCATATTATCATGGCTCATTCTTTTCCCCTCTGTCTTGCTTTGAAATCCTAAAATATTTAATAATAATCACTTTTTAATAAATCACTTTTTATATTGTGATTTTCAACAGGCTATCAAATTCAGTGTACAGAGAGGAGGAAAGTGTGTCATAGCTACAAATTTATGGAATATTTTAGAAATACATCAACTTTCAAATATATCTTTCCAGGCTATACCTGGGGGGCAACAAGAATGCACTGAAATAATAGCTACTACTAATTGCAAAGTTTCAGATATAAATAATGTCTATTGGTCTCTGATGCATAAAAGTGCTCATATTTGTTTAAATGTAAACCTGCAATCAAGCCTGCAGATGTTAATGGGAACATTTGCATGCATAAAGCTAATCTGCTGCTAAATTAGCTACTTGAGTCAGCATTTAGTGCTGAAATTCCACTAGGATTTACAGCCTGAAAAAAATTTAAGGCTTATTTCATATATTCAGGGTAGCTAAAGTATGTGTTTTTCATGCAGTTCTCTCAGAAAGTGATCAGAAATACTCCTGGATCAAATATCTACTGCTAGATATTGTAAGTGACACTTAAAGAAACACCAGCATTCAAGGTGACTGAAATATGTCAACACAGCTGGTGTGTGGAAAAACATCTGTTTTCTGAGCATCTATAAGCCTCTTGGAATGATCTGCCTACCTCATACCTGCCAGAAAACCTGCATAATGTATCATAATCCAGCTTCAGAACATATCATGCATACTCTGGAAGAAGTACAGGAATTCCATTTGACAGTGATAACACCACACTTGAAATTTGTTTTCCTTTTTCATTTAAACAAAGGACATGACAAAGGGTCTTTGCTCATGACAAGCAGTGACATTTAAGGTTTAAAAGCACCAAAACAGCTTGCACTGGCTGCTGTGTGCTTTCTTCATGGAATCAGGCTTCTTTTCAGGCCTCAATCTGCTTGAATGGTAAAGTCCTCAAGACAGAATGTTGGAGCAGAAAATTCTCTGAATCCACGTATTCTTCCAATTTATGTGACAATAGAAGAGTGAATATTAAAGTAGTCAAATAATTGAATTTAAGAAGGAAATTAGGAAAAAGTATAGGCAGTCTGCACATAAAATTTTATATTTAAATATAATCAGAGTTATCTCATGTGATGCTGTAATTTCCAGGTATTTTCATGCGAGACAGTTTGCCAGGCTTCTGCTGGTGTTCCGCCATTGCTTTATAACATAACTAGGAGAAAGAAAACCTGCATCCCTACAACTTTCCAGCAGGAAATACTGAGTGATGCTGCCTACTGTTGACAGTTTTCTTTAGCTTGCAAACTTTATGGGTGGGGTACCAAATGTCCTACCAATGTTGCTGACTTTCATTTACTCCCCTCAGAGTTAAAATATGAACTCCTCATTTGGATTACTGAGGTTTCTGTGTCTCTTTACTATTCCCTCTAAGTCATCTGGATATACTTTTATTAGCATACATTGCACTGCCAAGCAAATTGTAGAATCACTGAATTGTCAAGGTTGGAAGAGACCTTTAAGGTTACCCACTCCAACCATCCACCTGGCACTGCCACTGTAACCCCTAAACCACTCAATCACATCACCCAGCACCAGTTCCAGACACCTCAAACACCTCTAGAGATGGTGACTCCACCACCTCCCTGGGCAACCTATTCCAGTGCCTGACCACCCTGATGGTGAAAAATCATTTTTCTAATATAAAAACTGAATATCCTCTGTAAATCTGCATTACAAAGACAAAAAGAGCTTAGCCCTCTTTCTACCAGAGACAAAGAAAGCTAAACTTAGTAACATTAATTTTAAAGATGTTCTAAAATTCAAAAAACAATATCATTTTTCTTGGAAATAAAAATGTTCTTTTTCTCTTGTCCCACTAGTAATGAATAGTACATGGGAGGTAAGATTTACTATTCCTTAATGAGAAGACACATATTATATTAGGAATTTTTTGTCTGTTGCACATGGTCACAATTTTTGAATAAAAAAAAAAAATTTGATTCTGATGGATTAAAAAGAGTTAAGAGATATATGTGTATGTCACACTGGTTTAGAAAGAAACCATTTTGATAAATGGAAACATTGATTTAATGCTGATAAGGACACTGAGTGACATATAAACACAGATATAGTAAACATTTTTATGGTAGAACTACATTATCCTACCTTTGGCTAAATCTGATCACTAATGTAGTTTCCTAACATTTTTTAGAAAGTTTGAATGACTTATCAAGAAACCTTTCTGTCAGGGTTCAGCTTTAATACATAAATGTACTTTAATATTACTAATCAATTTTTTGTGAACAAAAATTGTACCAGTAAAGTGAAAAGCTAAACTGTTAGTTGTATTTTATTACGGTAAAGATTTTGCAACACTTCAAAAGTGTGTCTAAACCTTCCTGTCTTCAAAATATTGTATTACATGGATGCAGTCCTTCTACAATATTATACTGAACATGAGGACACTTGAGCATGAGAAAGACTATATATGTGTGACTTTTGTTATGGGTGATGGTTTCATAGCTTCATTAATAATCAAATAAACATGGAAAAAATATTTTTTTTTATTTAACAGTCTCCTGATCCTACAAAGCTTTCTAGTAGTGCCTAAAGCTCGTCGGGGATATCTCAGCATGTCGCAAATTGAAAATTACAGACCAAGTAAAATTAATTATGAAAGCATGAGTAATGAAATAATGACCCAAACATGCAGAGGAAATCTACAGGATATGGTTAAAATTCTGGTCTCACGTAAGTTACTGACAGTTTAGCCTTTGGCTTCCACTGAGGCTCCCCAGAGAAGTGGTCACAGCACCAAGACAGAGCTCAAGAAGTGCTTGGACAACGCTTGCAGGCTCATGGTAACTCTTGGGGCTGTCCTGTGCAAGGCTAGGAGTTGAACTCTGATGATCCCTATGGGTCTCTCCCAACTCAGGATAGTCCATAATTCTATCACATCTGGTTAGTATTGAAATCAAACGACGCATTGTAAGATTTGGAAAGAAAGACTGCCCTGAAAGTTAGGAAGAATAGTCTTTGTGACAAAATGACATCACTTTCATTTTTATTTCAGCTAAAGATTTGAAGTATTCTCTATGCTTATATATTCCTATGTCACGTCTACTTCTACCTTTTATTTTTTTTTTTCCTCTTGTAATTTTTACATGTCACTTCTGGAAATTTCTAAGTTAATTGTAATTTTTCCTTCCTTCAGTTCATATTCAGAATTGAATAACCTTCTTCAATCTAACTGATAAAATCATTTTTCCTTTCCAAGGAATACTTCCACAGATTGTTCTGAGACTCTGAAATTAGTCTTGCCTATACAAAAACTTGTGAGGCAGCAAGTGCTTTGAAAAGAAGCACAAGAGAAATGTCAAGTACTAAAATCCAAGTATTTTGTCCTATACACAGACTTTTCAAGATCATATTTTCATTGCTCAGTGTTCCTATTTTTTCACAGTGTTAAATGTCACAGGATATGAAGTAGAAAAGAAAACAAAAGAAATAAAAACAAAAGTCAAGTTTTCAGTTATGTTCCAACTGCTTGCAAAAGAGTTCTTCTACCTACCAAGGTGATCACAAATTCAGAGAAAATTTTAAAAAACTACACGAATTGTTCAAGTTTCCAAGTTACTATTAAATTCAAAGCTTCAAATTAGTAGCATATTAAAAAATCCAGAGATAAATCTGGATTAACTCAGTTAACTCCAATTTACCTAATATAACATAATATTTCCCTAAACTTTTTCTGATATTTCCTTTATTCCTCTTTGAAAAGTGTATTAGTCTGTTATATCATTATTTAAACTGAGTGAGGTCAAGTCTTAGCTATCTTTTTACTGCATTTTTGTTTTGTTTAATTTTGGTTTGGTTTGGTTTTGCAGCAAAAAATGAAATTATATTCATAATGAAAGGAATAATGCATAAATGTACAGAAAAATATGATTCTACCATCGAAACTAAATATTTTTCTCTTTGTAATTCTTATCTATCTGTAATGCTTGAAAGCTGTTATAGCTCAATACCTGTGATTTGCTGGAGTACTGATATAGTTAAAGTGCCATAGAATATAGGTAATTCACATTACATATATATATATGGATTATATATGCACGTGCATATTACATTTATATTAAATATATATATGTAGATACGTATACTGATAGGAGATTGTATGGTATTATATGTTATGACATTATATGGTATGATATATGATAATATTATATACCTTGGAAAGGCACATTCATCAAGGACACAACAGAAAGATGAAAGAATATTCCTTCATTGTAAATAAATGATGAAAACATTATTACATGAACTTTTTCTCAAGATATATATCTTTTTGCAAACCTCGGAAGCCTAACTTTCATGCCCTCTTTTTCTCTCTTCCCACCTGCCAAAGAAACCCAACCAACCAACCAACCAACCAACCAAAAAAAGAACCCAAAAACCAAGCAACCAAGCAACCAAGCAACCAACCAACCAAGCAACCAACCAACCAAACAAACAAAAAACACCTTGAAGTTTTAGTTAGGAAGCTGATATTTTTGAAATACATGAAAAACCACACTGACCTGTCACAACCCACTCTTTCCATAAGCAGGTATGTATCACTTGAAAATATGTGCCAGTGTTGACATACAGCACTTTTCAACTTTTTAACATCTTCTTAATGTAACAATTTCAGTGTCGGGAACAAAACCATGTGGTTTTTTCCAACTGTTTTTTTATTAAGTTATTCCATGATTCAGGGGAATAAATAGAATTGTCAAACATGTCACAGGCAATTTTGCATCTGTGTTTCTGATACAATGAGAGAGCTCTAAAGTGCAGGAGAACCAGGAGACTACATTCAGAGCCAAGCAAAACCCTATAGAATTGCCAAATAACCAGTGTGATATTCACAGATTTAGAGAGAAAAAAAATCAGGAAAACTTGTGTTATTATTTTCTTCTGCAAGAATGCCTTAAAATTCTTCCAACATTTCAACAAAGCACTAATTTTGCTCATTTTGGTAAGATGCTGATTCAGTTTTTTCTGAAATTCTGGCCTGCTTTGAAGGACCACAAATTCCCAGATTACAGTAATCTTTGAAAATCTACTGATATTATAGTAATTGAAAGAAGAGACAAAGATTAATACCAATGTTAATGAAATAAAATAAAATAAAATGTTTCACATAGAAAAATGTAGAATCATAGCATCAGTTAGGTTGGAAAAGGCCTCCAAGATGATCAAGTCCACCCATTAATCCGTTGTTGCTAAATCCACCACTGATCTATGTCTCTAAGTGCCACATGTATGAGTGTTTTAAATAAGTCCAGGGATGGTGACACAGCCACTTCCTGAGTCACTGCTTGGCGACTTCCAATGCTTGGCAACTTTTGATGAGGAAACATTTCTTTACATCCAATCTAATCCTGCCCTGCTGCAACTTGAAACTATCGCCTCTTGTCCTACCTCTAGTTACTTGGGAGAAGAGACTGACCCCACCTGGCTACACCTTCCTTTCAGGGAGGGTGAAAGTGAAAAGGTCTCCTATGAGCCTCCTCTTCCTCAGGCTAAAAAATGCCATATCCCCCAGCTGATCCTCATAGCCTTTGTGTTCAGTGAGTGTTCAGTGTTCTGGAATTCAATAAACCTTGACAAAAACCATTTTTATCACAAGTTTTTACTCAATTTAAAGTAATTAAAACAAGCTGGAACAGTATATTTAATTTTTGTTTCCATCTTATTTTATTTAGGCCTTAAGTTACTTAGGAATAGTCATCAAAATGAAGACCTCATGCAGGCATGAGTGCTGTGAATGTTTTGGTTAACTCTAATAAAAAACCTCTACTACAGCAGCATATTGAAAAAAGATAATTGAAACAACTATATCCTGCTTACTATACATATAAGGTCACACAAAGCAAAGCTACCTATTAATAACTGTAGGAAAAAGCCCAAGCAGTTCCATTAGGCTGAAGTGCAAAGTAAGTTATGTTCAAAAATTAAACCTAGGCTGCATGAAGGATTGGAACAAATAGTGGTTAAAGGGAGACTTCCTATCTTTCTAGTTTCAATGTCAGGAGTTTGCTGACACAAAATAAGGAGTCCTTCCTTAAATTTTTATATGTTGAATGGGAGCTATTTGACAGTCGTAGCCTTTCATATCACATGCTTACATGAAATGCTTTTATAAATAAATATATATATGTTAATAAAACATGCATCTGAAGTGTCATATTTTTTATTGAGTTCTGTCTCAAAATTTAAATTCTAAACTAAAGATATGAAGGGACAACAAGCAGAAAATAAATATGTGCATGCATGTTTGAATCTCATGAGGTGTCTATTACCATCTATCTCCTTGAAGCAAAGCTAATGTAATGTAATTAAAAGAGCACATGACAGTGAAGAACACTACTAAATTCTTCTAAAAATGTATGTTTCTAGGCACCACAGTGTTTTTTTTTTTCATATAAAAACATACGTATAATCAATATACTAACTGAGCACTTCTTTCACAATTGGAATTCGGAGACAGGTTCACATGAAAACAAGATACCTGAACTAAGAAGACTTCCAATTAAAGATGCCCTTTCTAAAAAGACATTGCAGTCATGGCCCATAGTCATTCAAGGGCTACACTGAGATAGCGTGATGCCTGCCCTTCACCTGTCTCTCTCTGTGCTTCATAATAGAAGACAAAGAAGTGGATTGTCTCACTAGGTAGGTTTAATCGGTCCATTTCTATTTTACCAGCAAAAGAAATTAGTGTTATCATTTTCTCATCAAGAAGAGAACAAAAGTGAGACCAATTCTTTTATTTTACCTGATTTACCGTGGCTTCACTGGGACCTTATTCTCTGTGACTCGTTGAAGTGATGCCCTTATCACTGTTTTGTTACTGTACTTTTAACTGATTGATAGGTGGGGTTTCCCAATTGGCTTCTGCTTCTTCTGTAAGTCTGATGAAACACAGACACCTACACTCATTAGTTAAAAAGAAATCTGCCTTCATCTTCGGGCTTTATCTTGACTCCCACAAACCAGTGGCCAGATTGGACATATTTATCATTTTACTGTCTTCTAATGAACTAAACCTCCCTTTGGTCCCTGGATTGTTTACAAGGCTGAGCACTGAACTTGGCTGGCTACCCTTTCCTGTATTAACAAGGTCTGGGGTTGCCTGAAGCATCAGAAATGGAAGCATCTGTTGAAGAAGTTATAACTTTTTCAGCCTGACTGATAATAGTTAGAAAGCAATAAGCAAGGGAAGACAGGCTACAAAAGACTTAATAGAAGTACAGTTACAGCAGAGACAGACAATTATCACCTGGTCATTACATAAAAATATGTTTTTGCACTGTCCTTTTTTTACTATTTCTGCTGATTACTTGTCTTTGTTGGTGTTTGCTCACTGTCTTAGTTCTCTGCCAGTCTTACTCACCATGCCATCCAAATCCAGCCATCTTGAGGCAGAAAAACACTGATCTCTTTAATTATTTTCTCTCAAAATTAATTAGAATTATTTTTTGTTCTTTTTTACTTAGTTTGCAAGTGTCTTTTTCTACCAAGGTCTCATTTCCTTGTTCTCTATGTTATTTGAAATTTCATCTCAGACAGGTAACATTATATAAATTCAATTGAATTAAATTAAACTTTTGCTTGATGGTTTGTAAGGCTATTCATCCGTCTCCAACAATAATTAAATGGAGCCATTTACAAAAAATTATGCATGAAATAGAAAAGCTGAAATGAAAAGCAATACACTAGAATAAATAATCTACTTATTATATTTGCTCATAAACCACAACCATATCCAATATAAATGTGGGACAGCAGCAAGCCCAAACCAACAAAACCAACTTCCATAAAGTCATATCCTTCTTCATGCAGTGAATAAGGTTACCTGGCACTGACATAGAATAATGGTGTAAACTAAAAGTCTTTGTTCAAGTATCTTTGGAATTAAAAACTAATCTGTTTGCACTATTCCTCCATGAAGAAAAGCTGACTAGATCTGCAAAATGCTGGATTTACACTTTTCAGAAAGACTTGAATTCCTTCTGTCCATAAAACCATACTGATCATGTATCATCTATAGGCCCTAGACACAAGGAATCAACAAAAAAGCTCATCAAGTTTAAAGGTACTAGCCACTCAGCATGCAAACCCCACAGGGAAAATAATATTTTATTTTTCAGGCTTTCTCAGAGCAGAAGAGCAGAAGGTATCCTGAAATATACTATTTCAGAAACTCTTTTGACTGTGAGAATCTGACAAAGGCCTGATTTTCATGATGTTCATTTATATTTGTCTATAAACCCAAAATAATTATTCTCTATTATAAATCTTTTTTTGTGGCCCACCAAGGATGCTGCTGTAGCAGAAACAGCTGAAGAGTTCTATATATTAACTGTAAATTTCATTTTTATGAACTAACGCAGGAATATGACAATGCTCAGACTAAAGCTTGCTTCAAAATACAAAATATTATGGCAGCTTGGAAAGATGGAGAAATCACAGATGTGCCTCTATATAGTTATTTTAAAAAATAACTCAAATTTATGAGATATCCATGAAATACATTTTTTATTAATTATAAGTGGAAATTTTATTCATATTTAAGAAAACCCAGTAAAAATTAAAAAAAAAAAAGGAGGGAAAAAAGAGGCAAATAATTATTCTCAGGTTTTTGTGGTAATTTTGTTTTTGTGGCAATTTTTTCTTCAGTAAGAAAGAGCATTATTATATGTAGTATTTTAAATAACCGTCAAAATTATTGTGTTATCTTTTGTTAAGAAAACAGAGCATTTCACTATTATATATGTTTTAATGAAATCTTTGAAAATGAGTACACATAGTAAAATAGTAATAATTTGCCTATGTGGGAAAGGTTGAAATTCATATAGATGTTCACTGACAACAATGATACCTCAGAGTATTCATATCTGGAGACAAATACAGGGAGTTCTTCAAAACACTAAGATTCAGACATATAGATGATCCATCTGACTTCAGTGATCACTCGGGCAAATGGATTTTAATGTCTCAGGATTAAGGTACTTGATATCTATCATAATTTAATACTAAATAAATAATGATCTCAAACTTTTGTTGAAGACACACAAGTAAAAGCCCTTCTTTTGTAAGAGCTGAACATAACCCAAACAAGGTAATTCTCAAGGATATTTTTTTCCATTGGATACTTTTGACACTTTAGAGGCAATAAAAATCACTATGGGGAAAACTACCAGGGTACTATTAGCAGAGCCATCTGAAAGAGGAGCTGTGCAGCAGTGTGTGACCAGACTGTGAGGGGGTGTCTTGCAATCCAACTTACCACTCCAGTGTACCCAGCTAAACACATCTGATTCAAGCTTGGGAAAAAAGAAAGAGGGGAGACTTTAAAAACCAACTTCAGCAGCTTTTCAATTAAAAAAGCCTTAAAAGAATTAAAAACCTGATTCTTCTCAAAATAAAGCCTGTTCACCCATATTCTCAGTGATGATGTTGTCTGAACAGTGAAGAACCAAGTTAAAGAGTTTTGCTGGGTGAAAAAGACATAGTCCCAGAATATTCTTTTAAAACTAAGAGAAAAATATATTCACAAATAGTTCAAATTCATTTTGTGGCAATCTCAATGACTATGCTAATTTCTTTCTTTATTTTTTTTTTTTAAATTATGATGAAGAAAAACAGGTAAGTGAGAGATATTTATTCTTAGAAAAATTCAGCATTTTTCAAGGCATTCCATACTTTTCATATATCATAATTCTACCTTAATCCCAGGTGCTTTTTTGTGTTTAGAAAAGGGAACTTGTCAATTTAGAAACCTATGTATTGCATCTTATGCTGTCACTGCTCAAGAGTGGCACCTCTAAACTATTACAGCTCAGGCTAACAGTGATGGATTTCATGATTGCTCAAATCCATGCACAATAAATGAACTCACATACACTAATGGAGTTATAGATTTAGAAGTAATGAGTTTAAGCCCTTTCAGAATTTGAGCCTGTCCTTATTTTCACTACATTTACAGTAACATGTATCATGGACATAAAATAGAAAAATTCTGTTATGAGATACATTTTAAGGATAATATTTGCATTTTTAAGAGAAGGAGATTCCAGTGTTTCAATTTATTTCTGATCATTTTCACTTCCCCAGCTGACTGCATGTAACAGTAATACTGTATATAAGTAGTTAACTTAGATTATTTCTTATATTTATGAGATGAATGCTCTTTAGAGCAATCACATTTTCATAGATAAAAATACCTGCAGTACTAAGCTAAAATTCCTTTTCTGTTTAAAATGCAGGAAAAAAAAATAGTTCAGGGACAGAAAGACTGCACATATCACAGTTTAACTACACATTCTTCATATGTAAGAGAGGTTTTTTTTTTGGTTTTTTTTTTTTTTGTTTGTTTGTTTGTTTTTTTTTGTTGGTTTGTTTGTTTTCTAAAATTTAAAACAAAACCCCTGAAGGGCAAATGACTCTCAGACTAACAGCTGATGGACTGCTGAGACAGGGATACAAAAAGACTCCTAATCCGAAAACAAACAAAAAACCCACCAAACAAAAGAATAGTTGCAAATAGACTTTTTGCTTCTGACTCAACTCAAATACTTATTTCCTACAGAAATGTCATTAAGGCAGGATATCATAAAGGTATTAGTCAAACCCTAAAAAGCACCACAAGAAAAAAACCCAAACCAAACGAAAGAAATGTTAAGAAGCAACTTCACCATTCCAGAACAAATTCAGCCATAAAGTTGCAACAAGACAATAGGTAGAAAGTTGTCAGGTGGCTTTGCTTCCACACATAGCATTTTAAATTCTGCTGCCTAGCTGTCTCTAGCAATTACTGAAGTGGCACTGCAGTCTGTTATGATAAAGGAATGCAGCAGATATAGCCTTGATAACGCAAGAGGATTCATCCAGAACAAACTATCCACAGAGGAGAAGAGAAAGTGTAAATGAGAAGAGATCTTAAGGCCCTGAGGTTTATTTTTAACATTAGTAGCAGCAAAAGAAAGTCAAGTTTTTAAGCAAGATTTTTTAACTTAGAGGTCTAATTTTAGATGTTGAGATCCTCAGGAGTGGCCCTATTTGAAAAGTTAATTGCTATCCTCCATAAAGTCTGAAAAATAAGCTACTGAGAATGCCAAAGGAGACCTAGATCTGTAATTAATAACAAATGCCATTCTCTGTAGTCTCACTTCAGCCTTACATGGCAATGGCACAGTATTTCTATATTTTATTGTGATTCTGTGACCAATCTGTGAAGCACACTGAGAATTGTGAAATCAGCACTTAACAGGCAACAAAGAGCTTTGTCAAAATATTCTTCCTGTTTTGCAATGAATTTCCAAAGATGTGGCAGACACTCTGCCTGGACTTCACAACTGGTTTTTTGTATAATTTGGGATGTTAAAGGGCATAATAATTCCCGCACTTTCAGAAGAGCATATAGTCTCAACATTTTATAGACATTGTGTACATAAAAATAAAAGACAAGAGTGTCTAACTGGTGCCTTCTCATGTGAGATGATGTTATAAATAATGCTAATCAGAAAATGACTTGTGAAATGGCTTTGTGATTAAAAATAATACTTTAAAACATTTTTGAAACAAATATTCCATTTTTCTTTGGGGAGGAGGAAGAAAAAAGCTGTCATATCTCCTACCTGCCTAAAATTTTTCTTTGTCAGTCTGTTACCTTTTGCCAATCTCCAAGAATTTTTAATGAGCTCTAGAATACTAACTAAGCCAAACATCATGGTGTTCATTCTAGATGCACAACAGAGCGTCTATACTTTCTGAAGGAATAACAGAAGTAGGTTGTTTCCAAATAAATTCTTCTTAAAGTTTCATAGTTCCAAAAAATTGATGGTTTGGGGTTTTTTGTTCTTGTTTGTTTGTTTTTGGTTTTACGTTTTTTTTTGTTTTTTTTTTCCTGATGTTTTCTGATTAACAATAGGACAATTTACATCTTCTACAGCTTATACCAATAAACATCTTCATCATGGATAGCCCAATATTTGCAGAATGATAAAATTTATGTTTGTCCCCTAGATGTGCCACTGCAGAAATTTGCATAATTTCCTTGCTTGAGTCTGTAAATGAAGCAACCCTCTCTGGAGTTCTTACACTCCACAATGAACAATATGACTTTGATTTAAGGAAGGGGGATGCTGAGGTGTATGAGAATTGAGCTAAGTATTTGCCAAAGTCTTCCTAAACCAACTAAACAATCAAATTTACTCTTTTTCCTCAGTGAGCATTTTAAATATGTCAGGTAGCTTGCTATATTTTCTTAAGAAATTCATGAAAGTTAAACAAAAATACAGAGGTATTAGTACCCTGCCAGTCTTGTGAAATCAAGTCCCTTGCCCCTTAACATCCTGAATTTCAATTAACATACCATTCAAAAAAAAAATTTATGGTAGAACATGAAAAATTTCCTTAAATCTGAAGCTAAAAAGGACTTTGTCAAAAGACTCACTGGCTACTTATTTCCAAATTTTCCTCTTTCTAGAAGATGGACGATTACACATTTGAGGTACTTGCATATCACACAGTCCAAGGGTTAATCACTGTTAGCAACTCAGTCAGCAGTCTAGGGTTCCAGTGGAATTAATATCCAACACACATGTGAAAAATAGAACACAGAAAATATTAATGCTGAGATAACACAGAGTGTCTTCAAATTTCAACCTTGTATGAGCATAACAGCAGTGAAATAAGAAGAAAAAAACCACCCCAAAACTCTGAACTAGTCAAGCTATTCAATTTTTGCAGCTAAATGTTAGTGCTTTAGCATGTCAAGATCCAGAGAAGGATTTGATACTGTAGCAAAATTTAATATGTGAAACTCCTTCCAAGTTTTACAGCCATATAAATACATAATTATTAACAGAAATAAAACATATTCAGTAGAGTATAGAGATAAGATACAAAGCTACACTTATATCTGCTCAGAACTTGAGAATATAAAATTTTAGACCCAACCATATTGCCTTACTGGCAGTACATTGGAGATGGCAATACAAACACCATCATTAAAAACGAGACAGAAAATCTTCAAAAAATCTTGCTAGTATGTAATTCAAAGGAGGAAAAAGAAAGCTGAAAGGAACAACCCTCCCTGGGATTGCTTTTTTTTTTTTTTCCCCTATTCTTTTTCTCTACAGTGACTTAATGAATTCTAATGAAATTACATGCTGGTGAAAAAGTCTCAAAGGATTTCACCCATTTACTTCAGATACAGTTCTAACTTTGGATTTGAAATTCACAATAATGCATAATGAGAAGAAACCCCCCTTGTTTTGTTTGATAATTTTCTCACAATCAACGGGGAGAGAAGAAATGGACTTTGATCAGCTTCCTAAAGGCACATCACCACCCTAGAGAGCAGCTGGTCCTTTACAAAAGCAAAAATGCATGCATCCATGAATGTAGGTATGCTTGAATATCCTTTAGACATCTGCAGTTTCATGAGAATTGATGTATTATTTTCAATGAATATTCTGATTTTATTAATTTTATTTGTTTCCTCTCTGCAAAGTTTACTGCTGGAAAATTCGGCTGTATCTTGGTAGGCTGCAGATAAATTTTTAATTTGACAACAGCTGCATAGTCTTAAAAGGATAAATTTACATACTGAAACTAGAAGAGATAGAAGGAATATATTGTGTGGCTTTCACATTCCTGAAAATGGCTGTTGTACATCTTACTATCCATATTTATTGCCTCTTGTGACACATTAGCCATAATTATTACACATTACCAGCCCAGTCCTGTATTAATCAAATTTATTCTTTTACTTTTAGGTGAGGCAGATTTGTAATTTTGATTATGATATGCTCCATTAGAAAGGAAAGAGATTCTGGCAAGACAGTGCACTAGATTTATTAAAAAAAAATAGTGAATACAAAAATGCAACTTGGAGTGTGCTGGGATGTCCCTTAAGCATGAAAAGAAGCAGCAGGAATAATGTTCAGTTTCTTCAATACAGACCTACAGAGGTAGAGAGGGAAGATTAGGGGATAAGAAAAAGTGAAATGAGGAAAAAGAACCAACAATCCAAAGCCTGAATACAGTTAGTTGGAAATGTTTAAAAATGGCACAGACAGGAACACCTCTCCTACGAAGAAACACTGAGAGAGTTGAAGTTGTTTAGCCAGAAGACTCCATGAAGATTTAACTGTGGCCTTTCAGTTCTTAAAGGGGGATTGTAAGAAAGATGGGACAAACCTTTTAGCACTACCTCTTGTGACAGGATAAAGGGTAATGGTTCTAAATGAATTATTGTATGATTCTCTAAGAGACTTCAGGTTCCTGAAATTTGCTGAAAACAGTTTCTCATATGTACCTGCATCTTCTCAGACTGCCCTTGTAGAGGACAGAGTTCTATTTAAAAAAGAAGCAGCATCCTGTGAATCTAAGTCCTCTGCCCTAACAAGTGAGGGGGTACCTGAGTGTGTATTCCCTTCTCTTTCTTGCAGGATTGTCCTGGGCACACAGATATATGGGCTCTGCACCTTCAAGAGTTCTCTCTCCTCATCGTTCACCCTTGTTTCTACTAATGCAGCAGCTCTCTAATTCAATGATTTCCATGCTGGCTATTCCATATGGATTGCCAACATGCCTCTCTTCTTTTTCCTTAACCCTTGCAGTAAAATGTGATGGGGCCAATTCAATAAAAACAAAGCACCCTGGACTTTTTTAGAAGAGTGGGCAAGTGTCAGGAGAAATACGTGTGTGCTACTGAAAGCATTTCCAGAAATGTTAGAACATTTTTTCTGTTATACATCATAACAGAAAAAAACTCAAAACAAACAAACAAACAAATAATAACTCACAGAAAGTCCTCATTAGGCCAGTACTGAATTTAGCATTTGAGAGTGCTTCATCCAAGCCACCTCTTTTCTCTGTCCTGCTGCATGATTTGCCATTTTTTCCTTTGATTACATTTAGCTTGGGCAAAACACATCTTACCTGCTTTTTCGTCCAGTATCATTGGAAGACTGGTTTGTGAATTAACTTTGGCCATTAATAGCGAGGTTAGCTGTTTATCATAAAGATTTTAATATATTCTTTTTCTCTCTATCAATATATTATAAGGTGAGAAGTGCTTTACGTCTCCTACACAAAGAATAAATCAACTCTAGCACGAAGTCATAAAGTAGCAAATTGAAAAGTTACTTTAATTAAAATGTTTTAACATATAGGACTACTGAATAAGCTTAACTTACTGATAAATTAAGCACATTAAATTATGTAGTGAAAACTCACTCTTGTCACCAACTGCCTTCTATATCACCATCTTCCCATCTTGAGAGCTAATTTATGCAACAGTGGTGAAAATAAAACCTTTTCTGACAGTTCAAATTAAAAAAAAATATCAACATTGTGTACAGTTTTGGTATTATAGCTTAATTTCCTTTTTACCCCTTCTACATTTTGATTTATTTTGCTGCAGGAATGGTTGCTAAAGGCGCAAATTTCGATTAATAACATAACACAGCAAATCATTTTCTTTGGTAGTTAAGCATTTCTCAACTATCTAGGTAAGGTACAACAAAGGAAATTTCAACAAGAACATTTTATAAATTACAAAGAGGATCATAATTACCAATTTTGTGCAATGTCTTTCAGGATTTCTTCTAGATAGGAAGAAGTTTTTTGGGAAAGTTGTTGCAGCATATATTTATGAACTGATCAGCCTACTGTCCTAGAAGAACATTAAATCATCCTTAAACTCAGTTCATTGACCATATGGCAAATATCTGAGGTCTCAAATGTAAAAATGCTTTGCAATATAATGGTCTCTCAGGAATTTTTCTGACAAATGATTTCTTCTAACATGAGTGAGGCACTGTCCCACAAATATAATCTATATGGGCTGGAATACTTTTAAATTTTTATTTGCTATTAGTATTGGAAAGTCATTAAAGCATAAGGAAATTATGGAGGTATGTTTTCAGTACCAATAATTGTAAAGTAATAATTAAAAAATAATAAGCCAGAACTCACAGAAGAGGTACATTTATGCTCACGTGAAGTGCAAACATAAGATTGTGGACCCTCACAGCTGCATGCTTTCTTTACCAGATAGTTAGCTTTCAAAGTGAATCTTATACCATTCCATTCTTATTATAAAGCATACTTTGTAACAGAAATATCAGAAAAGAGCAAAAAGGTTTTGCAATTTCACATAATAGAATGTTTTCTACTTTTTTAAAAAAGTAAAGATCATTGTTAAGGATGGAATACTCTGTTTCTTTAATGAGCCCTTTTTTTCTGCTTTCATCATAGGAAGATGCCCATCACAACATAATTAAGGGGTTATAAATCCTTCTCCAAACCAGCTGAAGACTGGATGCCCTTCAAGAACATGGTTAAACATATGGATAATCTAAGGTTTAAAACCAACCCTGCGAAATACATAGAAATTCTTGAAAGTAAAAAAAGAGTTTCCTCGATTTTGACTTGTTTTCACAGAGCTTTCACAGAACACAGGGTGTTATCAGGAGAGAGAGCTCAGCAAGAAGGGTTCAGACAATTTACTAACCTCTTGTGCCTACAGATGGAACCAAAATGAATGGTAAAACTGTGTAAGAACAATGCATGAACTAAGCTAAAGAAAGTTTAGAAAATAAATATGATCTCTATATTTCTGAACTGTTAATGCTTGACATTACCTCCTCCACTGTTCCATGGTCTTATGAAAGTCCAGCAGAACTAGTTTATTGTGTTATCTTATGCAAATCACAACATCTCCTTCCAGATTGTTTATCCTTCAAATTATAGAATATTCTGTGTTGGAAAGGACCCAGAAGGATCACCAAGTCCAACTCAAAAAAGGGGCATCTGCTGCACAAAGAGGTCAAGGAGTAACTTTGGTAATATCTACTTATAAAATATCTGTATGATATCCCAAAACTAAAGAAAATATTATGAAGAGAAGAGAATCATACATTTCTTATGACATCAGGGAAGGGACTGCTTATGTTCCTTGTTTTGGAAACTTACAGCTTCAGCACAAATTGGACAGTGGTCCTGGTTCTGGGTGTATTCTTTAAAGGAGAGAGGAATGGAAAAAAATGTTGTTAAATAAGCAGAATTTTTCATTTGCTTTCTTCTAAAATGTTCCAATTTATGCTGTTTGTGATAAGACATAATGCACAGAAAAATGTTAGTGACCCTGGAGACATAACCACACACTGAAAATACACTACACACTGTTTAACTTCAGGGTTTTCCCTCTCCCTTTCTCACTACCTTTGCAATATTTTATCAGTCTAGTCTTCCTTCTCTTTCCAGCTGCATTGTTTTACTTCCTCTTGCTACAAATCCTGGCCTACTTTCTGAGCTGCTCTTCTCTCCCTGTCATTTATGACCCTTCCACCGACCTTCACCTACTATTTGCAAAGCATGTAAAAAACATCTTTTCATACCTCTACTAAACTAGCAGATCAAAGAGCAACCTTTCCACAATGATTTTATAACACTTTCACTGCCACAGATGTCTCATAGACAGCAAGAGAAAGCCAATATGAAGAAACAAACCCAAAACAATAAATACAATGAGAAATTAAGGGATTCATCCCCTCTATTCTTAATGCATCTGAAAACACAAGAAAAGCCCTAGAAATTTTCATTAAAACAAGAGAACAGGGAACTGCTAACCCAGAGTGGCTTAGCTTATTTGATCAAATTGATTCTGATAACCTATACTATCTGAGAAACTGGACATGCCCAGATGTATCTTCTACATGTCATTATGAAGAAGCATAACAACATAACAGAAGTGTCTTGTAGCTTCTGTGTTGAAATAACACAGTGACATGACCATGGCGTGCATCCTTATTCCAGAGTTAGATCAAACACCACTCAGTTTACCAATATGGGAATAGAAGATCTTGAACATGAAGGTAGGTGTGTGATCCTAAACCTGTGAAACTGATTGTGAAGAAATATATTTATATAGTTAGTACAGTCATAGTCAAGTATATTCACCCAGTCTTTTCAGCTAAGGGAAATAGACACTATAGCTCCTGTAACATTTACTCCAGGCATATTTATACTTTGTCTCAACGATGGCAGGGTAAAATTCTGTACTACTCAAAAGAATCACAGTAACATTTGGTTCTGGGAAAACTCTCTACACTAAATGGAATATTTTCCAAGCCAGAACAACACAAGGGAGCCAAGGTATAAATTACAAATTATCTCAGGGCAGCACTTAGGTTCCTTCCCTGAATAAAAGATATTTAAGAAATTGTTCCCATACCTGTGGAAAGACACCTAACTTCACTACTTCTATTTTCTCAGATTAAGGGTGTGGATTTAACAGACAAGATTTCATCTTGATGATACTGCTTGCTACGGTAATGCCATATAACATTTTTTATATGTCAAAGACCATAATTATATTAAGATGAGATCTTCTAATTTCTCTTAAGAGTGTTTAATATTGCTATTAGTATTATGTTTGAAATATTGCTCACAAAACTGATAGTAATTTTTTTACACAACAACTACAACAACAACAACAACAACAACCACTAACAAAACCCCCCAAAATCAGTATGCTATACTTAATTATAGTGTTTACTGATGCAGTTCCCCAAATCATCTTTTCTTTCTCATTCCAATTAATATGCTTAAAAACTCATCGACAGCAAAAAAGCTAAGGACTATAAATCATTGTTAAAGCTACAAATTCATTCTTTATTAAATGAAGGTGTTTTAGAAATGCCAAAAGAAGATCAAGGTAAGGAAAAGGTTAGCAGTTATTAATACAGGCAGGAACTGAAAAGAGTGACAGGAATTAGATGGCATTTTGAAGTAGCTGAAAATAAGGGCTGAAATAGTCAACACTAATACTTTTTACCTGTTGCATGACTTATGGCAATGCTGCTTATAAGATTATTACTTTTTCAGTAATGAATCACTTTTGGAGTGTGGGATAGTTTTTCAGTCAAATTACTCTCTGTTTTCTATAAACAGTATTTGTCCAGATTTATTGTATATCTTTATTATTGTCTGAATGCAATTCCTCTGACTACTAGTAAAATATACCTTGATCATTGTACCTATGACACGAAGACAGCACTCTTCTGCACTTAAAAAATGAAGAAATTACATCCATAAAGCCTTTATTGGTGTTCTTTAGGTAAAACAACATACAAGTACAGCTGTACACTAAAATAACCATACTAGTAACTTTTAAAGTTACACGTCTGTTACTATAAGCTGTTTTTAGAAAAGACGACAGCAAGAACTAGACTAAGACAAAAATAAGGGGGAATCTCAGAAGTTTGCAGTTGAGTTCAACTTCAGATTTCCCAAGAGAGTGTGCATTAACAGATTTTCAAATATCCATATACAAAATTTGGCTACAGTTTCCATTAGTTTACCAATTGCTCCCATTTTAATAGCAATGGTATGCAAAATCGTCATACTTAAGACCATGTGATTTTCTCAAAGGAATTACTTTTTCTCACAGTTTAAGTCCCTTGCTAATTTCTTTAAGCAGAACATACTGACATTTCATGCCAGTTTATTTATATTTCATAACTAGTTCCTTGAAGTTGTTAGTGAATTTAAGAAAAAATACTGATAAGACTTTCCTCCTTCTTCTTGGGAATAACTTTAACCACAGAATCAGAAATCTATAAATCTACAGAATGATTTTGAAAGGAAGCCCACTTTGGAGGTCATCTGGTCCCATTCGCTTCTTAAAACAGGACTACTTAGATAAAGATGCTGAGGATCATGCTCAATTTATTCTTGAAGACCTTCAAGGACAGATATCCCATAATTGCTCTAAGAAACCTTCTTCAGTATCTAATCCCCCTCATGAATAAAAAACATCCAAGTAGCAACTAACAAACAAACTAAACAAATAACCAACTAACCAACCAACCAACCAACCAACCAACCAACCAACCAACCAACCAACAAACCAAAAATCTTCTTATACCTAATGGGAAGCAAAGCAAACTACAATTTTGAAAATAATTCTTAAAGGTACATACATCCTTGACACACCTACAGTGAGGCATGCAGGTAAGTTTACACAAAATTATCTGTTCTGCATAATGGAATTACAAGTTTTTCTCCTCCAAAGGCATCCTATAGATGTATTTTCACTTTCTGGATGGCAAGAATTTTCAAGGAGGACTGAACAGCTGCCAATTTAAACACATTAAAACACATTTTAAACACCTTGAAGAAACTATGTATTTTTGTGCTACTTGAAACATGAGTAAGAGGTGGTGATGTTAAAGCATGAAAGTCCCAAGTGTCCTGGGGCTAATTTAACCCCTGCAAAGCACTCCTGCTCCTCAATACTGTCTCATATCATGTGCAGGGTGTGAGGAGGGGGCTGTGTCCGTTTCCAGTTTGGTGGGGTGTGCAAGTTGTGCAGTCAGGTGGCTCTGGGTTCAGTGTGGTGAGCAATGGCCTGTGAATAATTTGCCTGTCTTGTACACTCTGTTGTCAGGATTAGTATTGTTATTTTCCTCTTCTTATTTCATTGCTGTTTCTAGTTAATTGTTCTTGTCTCAATAGAGTATCTTTACCTTTTAGTGCCTCCCCTTCTCCTCTCCATCCTGACATAACCCAGAGGCAAGGAGGAGTGAGCAAGTAGGGTGTGATCTTGGGTGTTTCAGTGGGAACATTAAATGGGGAAACACCACTCCTAAACCAGGACAGGGGGGTTTCTCACTTTGTCATTATTATGTGTTATGCTGTCAAAGTCAGTGTAGTGGTGAAGCACTACTGATTGATTGTCGGTACTGGTAGCCAAACATAGAAATAATTGTATTTCCTTTAAATAAAGGATATAGATCATCTATTGATCATCAGAAGATAGATGGATAGATAGATAGATAGATAGATAGATAGATAGATAGATAGATAGATACAAACATACATACATGACTACACTTACACATATATATGAAATCAGAGATCATAAAAGACCAGTCTTGACAGGAGTCTGCAACTCCTTATTAGGCATTTTCTGCTGATAAATTTAATGCGTTTATAAATCCGGTCTTGTATTGTGTCAGATATGTGATACCATGGTTTTTCAGTATTTTCAGATTATAAACTTAAACATGTTATTCTTTAAAGTGCTGCAATTATTTCTGAATTTCTAAAACTGTCTTTCTACTTCCCAGCACTTCCCAGCACACCATTAGCCAAAGGCTGTATGTGTGTGTAAAGAAAATAGAAGAGTTTGTTCAACTCGCATTGGGGAGTTAGACACTATTTTCCCTAAACATTTAAAACTGCTTATCCTCCCAAAAGAGATAGCACTGCTCTAATTGCACTGACTGTCTTCTAGGGAAGAAATAAAATTCACAAAAATGTTTTTCATGAAAGGAAAACTCACCTGAAGAAAACATTTGTATGAAGAAGGCTGAAAAAAATAACTGCTTTAAAATTACAATTTGAAACTCTAGAAAAGTTGTGTTTGTTTTGCCCTTTTTTGTTTTATTTTAATTAGTTGTCCTGTTTTTTGGTCAGAACAGAGTAAATTTTTTTCACAGTAGCCATGAGGGAGCAGAGCCTGGGGCTGTTTGGGCGTGTCTGGGTTGTTATTCTAAACCACCTCAGGTCATGCTTGGTGGCAGGAGTAAGGGATTCTTGCCTCTGAGAAGAAGGTGGGCATGGCTTCTGGCCAGGGAAAAAAGCATGGAAGCACGGAGGGTCTGTCTGCCCTTGTTTCTTATTGTCCCAGGCTTTGTGAGCATTTTTCCATGTAAATCACCCTCTTTTGTACGCTTTTGTTTTTCATATTTTTGTGGTTGCTGTCCATTTTTCTTATCTCATTGCTGTTTCCAGTATACTGTTTTTATCTTAACCCATAATCTTTGCCTTTTGTCTCCCACAGGAGTGGTGGGGTGAAGAGTGACTGGTGATTTGGGAGTGCCATTCCTAAACCATGATATTTATAAAATAAATAAACCAGAAAAATAACATTTTAAACCCAGACCCTCCAGTTCACACTTTTTCTCACATTCCAAAATATAGACCTGTCAAGGCTGGGAAAAAAATGGGAATATTGTATACACGGTTAAAGGATTAAAAAACGATTTTATGTGTTAACTACTCTGGCTGGAACTGAAATTATTTAGATCCACAACAAAACTGCATATCAAAGAGTTAATGAGATACTGAGCATTTGTCTTTTGTTAAAACATAAAGCAAATTTTAAGACATTAATACAGAAATATTACAGCAAGAATAAAACCAACAGTAACTGAGATCTTGCTACAAACATAAATGGGAACATCAGTGGGAAAACCATCATCAATACAACAACAACAAAAAGATAAACTTACCAGGTTGACACTGCTCATTTTTCACAATTGTGGTGAAAGTCTTCCACTACTTCCCTCCTTCAGACTATCTTAATATCAACCTGACAAGCAAATAAATAACAAAACACTTAGCTCCCAACAAATAAAATATATAAAATAAAGTAATATTTTAGACAAAATAACTTGGTTAACTGAAATCCTTGACTAGATCAGTGTGATAGATCATCCTTTTCTTTTCACTGTTTTTTATTTCAAGTGAGTACATAGTGCATCTTTGACATTAAACACTCACAAAAAAGAAAAATACCTCAGTGTAAACTGTTAAAGTTTCATAATATATCTCCTCTGTTTCTGACTATTTTTAAAATTTAGTAAATAATAATGGTATCTTTAGAAATGTAATTTATGAAGTTGTAGTCATACATGGCAAGAGATAAGCCTTGTTGCATATTGACATCTAGGACTAGAAGTAGTCTTTCATGTCTCATTTGTTTCAGAGTGTACGTAATGCTATTGCACGTTTATATTACCTAAGGAAGAGCTTACCAAGCACTATGACACTCAGTCACTGATTAAAAAAAATAAATCATAGCTTTTTTTGTGGAGGGAGGAGGGCAAGGGTAGGTCACTGGAGCTGAAATCTACAACATGGTGGTTCCTCAGTAAAATCCCCCTCCTTCTGATTATATAACAGTTGTAGTATCATTCTTAAAAGTGATAGTCCAGATACTTAGTTCATGAAATTAAAAAATCTTCCATATTTCTACCTGACACAGGGTTTGACCTGAAAATATTGACTTATTTTCAACATATTTCTTTTAAAATAAAGGTGGCATTTTGGATTCAGGACTTATTAAATAACTTCTACCATTTTGGTTTTGAAAAGCACTTGGCTGTACAAAACTGGAAGATATCACCAAAAACTAGTACCAAACTGACAATTCATTTAAGAAGATCTCTTCAATTCTCATAGGAAGATATGCTGTTATTTTTTTCCTGAAATAATCACCCATTGGTTTATCATATTGACTGGACAGGCTTAGATTAGTTGGGGTATTTTAATTTTGAGATGCCAGAGAAGTCAGGGAGGAAGATTTCTTTGCTTTGCAAGTGTCTTTTTGCATAATCCCAGGAAAACTGTATAAACTGAGGTCTATTAATGAAATAAGGTGAACAGACATAGGGCAGGCAATGCTAATTTTTATCCAAGTGCATTTTTAGGTGTGCTCTTCTAAATTACAGGTTTGTAGAAAAAAGAGAGAGGCTTGACTTAGCTATCACAAAACTCACATGTGTGCTTCCAAAGTTTATTTCGATAACTATCTCTCCACTTTCTGTTGTTAAGATCTCAGTCAAGACAACTGTTTGTATAAAAGTAGTCTCTGCTTCTTAAATTCTGTTGCCTTGCAGTTTTTGCATCCACAGTATCGTGATTCATGTTGAGAACTGGACCTAACATATCAGGCCTTTTGAATTTTTCTGTGAAAAAAAATAAAGCCACAGACGGTCTGGAATGGACCTGGAGGTCTTTTGATAAACATCCCAATTCATATGCTGGATGACGACTGAATTCAGAAAAAAGATTGGTTAAGGTAAGTATTGAAAAATGCATTTCCATGACACATTTAATCTTAAAAGTTAATAAAGAGCTATAATTTTAGCAATTCTATGCAGTTTTTACAAATTTATAAGGGTTACTTAATATAATTTACTTGTTTTTGATTGCTATTTAAAAATTAATTATTTTATATATTTTCTTTTTCCTTACTACTATCCCTGATTTGAGTACATGAAATGTGTTTTCTATCCATCCATTTTTAGATTTTCCTGCTTCCATATCTGGATCAATGATTCCATTAAAATTTGCCCCAGTCCAAATTTATGTGACAGAAAATCTTTTCCTTCAAACTACTTTTAAAGCTAGCAAAAATAGTTACTTCATCTTCTTTATAATGAACGATATGTTTTTTAAGAGTATCTATTTTTAATAATCTACTTAGATGGTATGAAGGCTACCAGAATGATTTCTGTGTTGTTTCATGATTAGTTTTGGAGAATGTTTTTTACTGTTATAAATCAAGAACACTAGAAAATTTCCTCACTGTTCAATTAACTACTTTATTTTCAGAATGTACTGTTTAAATAATTTTCCTGCTAATGTATTATGAGGAATTATGTTGTGTGATATGCACTGCTAAGTGGTACTCTAATATTGACCTGTGTTATACACAGGAATTGAGGAAGGCTATAAGAATATCCACTTGACTTGTGAGGCATTTTGTAGAATTCTTGATAATAAACTAAGCAGCACAAGCCAAATTCAGCTGTTAATGAAGATGAAGAAGCAGTCAAGGTAACCCCAAGAGGCAAACATAGAATAGAAATAAGCACAAACTCTTACTTTTAAGGACTTGAGATTGAGGCAGACAAGACCTTTGATATTTCTTCTTAAAATATTTATGCCATTCAAAAGATTCAACAACTGAACTTCTGGATTATGCATAAAGGGTGACTTACGATAAAGGATTTAAACTCAATATGCTGAACACAAATGTCTACTTAGCACCCTGCACTTTTTCGTACTGAAAAGTCAGGGCCAAGAATTTAAGTTTAGTTCTTGCTTCATTCTACATTTTTTGTCATTATGATAAGATCAATCATAAATTATTGTCTCACTGGGAAAAGAGGAGAAACAGAGAAAACTGAGACTTTGAGTTATAGCTCTTTTCTGGGGATAATCTAGTCATTGCTTTAGGAGAATTTGTTTTCCTGTGTTCCCTGACTTTGGGCCAGTATCTGAGCAAGACCAGCTACTCACAAAGTACAGAATAGTTAAAAAAATAAAGATCTACTCTGGAAGCATGGCTATCAGAAGAATACACAAGAAATTGTAGTTCAATTTTTACAACCTTTATGTCATGCTTTCGGTGTGTACTTGGCACTAAAAAGAAAACAGAAACTCCCTTTGCCCTTCCTTGACACACCCTGTCCTGAAGAGTCCTAGCATTTCCACAAAGGCATATTCTTAATTCAAGCACATGCCTTATTCCCTTCCCTAAATGTTTCATTAATGAAAATGAAATGCACAGTGAAGCCACATGACTGAGGCAGTAAAATTATAGGAAAAACAGTGAAAAAAAAATTAAAAGAAAAGCAGAAACACTGATTGCCAATATTCAGAGCAATCATGTGAAAATTCTATGCTTTGAGTAAATTCTAATTTCCTTTCATAGAACCATGTTGCTCCAAGTACATTTTACTTGACAATTATAAACCTAATTCACATATCTTATGCAGTTTCATAGAATCATAGAACAATTTGGTTTGGAAGTGATATTTAAAGGTAATCTAGTCCAAATTACCAATTGACATTTTCTCAAAATTTGTTTCCTCTGAAGAAGAGCTTCAGCGAAGAAACCTCTCACAGATTTTTCTTTATAATCACCTATACAAAGATACAATTTATCTAGCACGTTACTTTCCTAATGGACTAAACAGAAGCAATTTCCTCCAGTTCTCACATTAGGGCAAAGATGTTACGTGATCTATATAAATATTAATGTCTTGAGACTAACAGAACTAATGGAATGAGTGTTGCAGATCCCTGTTTTTATCATATTAGATATCAAATTTTGAGTTTGCATCTGTCTGGGGCCAATTAATACTAATGTTTTCTTGGATAAACTTACTACACAACTTGCAAATAGAAAGAGATCCAAAATTTTTCCTATATATGTAATTGGAATTTACCACACTGAAAGAAGAGCTACCATATGATCAGAAAGTAAAAAAAAAAATTAAAAAAAAAATTCTTTCTTTCTTTCTCTTTCTTTCTTTCTTTCTTTCTTTCTTTCTTTCTTTCTTTCTTTCTTTCTTTCTTTCTTTCTTTCTTTCTTTCTTTCTTTCTCTCTTTCTCTCTTTCTCTCTTTCTCTCTTTCTCTCTCTCTTTCTCTCTTTCCTTTCTCTCTTTCTCTCTCTCTTTCTATATTCCTTTCTCTGTCTCTTTCTCTCTTTCTTGCTTTCTCTCTTTTTGGAGAAAAACAAAGTAAAACAGCAGCAGATATCCTCAATAGCAAATCACATTCAGATTTTCCACAAAGATATAAGGATTTGACTGTTTAAGTAATAACTGCTTATGAATGATGACCAAACACAGACATCTTATTATTTTGACTATGCTTATGACTTTTAGAAGTTTATTAAACATACAGGTGACATTCAGCTCTGATCTTTAAACTGCCAGTACTAGAATCCAAGAGCATTTAGCAAAAGGTTGTTCATTTTATACAAGAATCCTCACTTTCCCTTAGCAGTACAGGAAACAAACTGCTGCTGAGCTTAACATCTGGTCTGAGTAAATAAAGAAATTCTCAGGGTGAAGAAATCATATTTTGCTAAGTTGTTTAAGTGTCTTCCCAGCTGAGAAATCAGAAATATCTTACCACAGAGCAATGTGAAAAATGACTGAGGACATGATAAGCATTTGAATTAGGAGCCATTATTTGAATTTTTGAGGGTTTATTTTTTGTGCCATGATTTTATTTTTTACCGATTTCAACTAGGAATATTGAGGGGCTGTTATCTTACTTACTAAACAAGACCTATTAATTTCAAAAGGACTACTTATACACATACTTATAAACATACTTTCTCAGTGTAATCAAATAATGTTGTGGGTTGATTTTAATTGTGTACCACAGAGAAAAATGAGATGGCACCTGCAGAAACAGCAGCTTTCACCAGGAAATCTACTATTAACCTATTAACCACTTAACAGACCAGCAGGTATCTACAGTCTGACATCCCCAGCTTTACCAAAGATGAGCATAAATTTCGTAATTGATTTGTCAAATGGTTTCATTAAATGGAATGCTCTTCCACCTAACAGAAAATATCCCACTCATTACATTAAAACTGAATGGCACACTTTTTAGAAGGATGGAATGCACATATATACATTTCAGCTGCAAGGCATCTGAAAGAGCCTGTCTCTGCCCACAACTGATATGCAGTCTTAATTTATAACTTAATTTATAAGATGAAATAAAGAACCTAAGAGCAGTGGGCTTGAAAACTAAATTTTTATTAAATTGATCACAGGTAGGAACCCGCTAATTTTTTAACAGAAGAATCAGATGACTTGCATGATTTGTTTGAGCACAAATGAAGGATTAAACTTATTATAAAATAATGAAAACAAGATATCCTATAAGCAGTAAATTAGTTTTTTAATCATTACTAGCAAAATGTTTCTCAATTCAGAAATACAGTGATTCCCTAACTGTGATTTCTTATTCCAAAAAGTCAGTTGGTGTTCCACATGACCATAATTTTGTTAGAAACAAAAAGGTTTTAAGAAATTTGTCCATGGAATTAATGCATGAGTTATTTGGATTCTTATTTGTGGACAGTGGAAAACTAGAGCAGTAAAGTAATTCTGAAAAAATAGACCATTTATTGATAGTGTTTGAAAGGGACTCCTGCTAGTGAATCTTTAAACAGCAGATACACTTAATAAAAATGTTTCACTTTGGATTGTTTTGCATAGAAACCTTTGTTACTCTAAGAGATTATATTCTTACACCACAAGGATGGTTTACCATTTGCAAGTCAATACACTATCCATTGATAAAGTGCTTTTTTTAAAGCATTTTGGAACAGCTTTTGGGTGAAATTAAAAGAGTTTCAATACAAAGAAATTAAGAATGTGCAAAAATTTAGGGAGCATTCAGCAAGATATTGCTGTGGCAGATACAGACACAGGCAGATACAGCATGAATCGGTGCAACTGAATTCTTGTTTTAAGTAAAAGATCTAAGAAAGTTTGCTATATTATGGAACTTGCTCTGAAACAGAGTGGTATAATCTTCAACTATAAAAATTTTCAGGTTCTGTACTAGAATGGAGAAACTGAAGGAAGAAAAAAATTATACCCAGCATTATTCTAAGTAATGCCAAAACTACAAGCAACCATGCTAAGTGGTCTGTCTTTTCTAGCTAGTTCAGTATTAGATGAAAAAATGTACTTTTATTTTACTTGTGTTCTACCTTTGTATGATTTCACAAAATGTTAAATCAAGTTTTATCCTGAAGTCTTCTAAAATTGCAGAACCTCTTCCTCCGACTCATTATTTCCCAGCTGTACTCCTCATTTACTAAAGTGCAATATTTTTATCCCAAGAGATATACTTTTTACTTAGAAATTCACTAAGGGAAAGTGCAAGTGCTGTAAAATTCTCTGACATGGTGAAGTGTGGGGTGCTCACTGGAGGCAGTCATGAGTAGTGACTGCTCTGTCCCTCGGGAAATGGTAGATGGGACAGACGCAGAGATTTCTACTCATTCACAGCTCACGCTGCCAAATAGTTCACTGCACAAAATACGCTTCCCTCACATTTACGGTTTGCATTTTTCACGTTTGCTTCTCTGATATTTCCCACAACGACAACTCTGAAAGATACCAGAGCATTTCTGAAAGAGTCCTTCCTCAGGGATTTCTTAGGCTTCCACCAGTTTAAGCTATGCCACAATGATTTTCTGAGCAGACTTCTTAGTTTATATTAGTTCCTGCAGTCAGGCTAGTGGTTGTGCCTACATTTCACATGCTGAGAAATGCAGTAAGTCACATTAAGCTAGAAGAGTTAATGTTATTTCAGACAGAGATTTAATCTGAGATTTCTAATTATTTTAATTATGATAATATCATATACTACAGTATTGAGAATACTACATTGAGAATATGGCCTTGATCTGTTATATTAGCTACTTTAGTAACTAAAAATTGTCTTTCAGGCACAGATTATTTTAGCCTCCTCCACTATTACTCTGCAGGGTGCTCAAATCTACCTCAATGTTGAATCATATACTTGTATTTATCTGTTCCTTTCTTGACTCTAACATCTTGTACTCTCCTATAATGTTAGTCAAGTTCAAAATCCAACCTTGGAGTGCTCAGGATTTTATGTTTCCTTATCCTTCTGAATCTCCTTTATCTTCTTGACATGCCAGATTTTGTCTTTGTCTTATCATAGATAGCTATGATAGCTGCACATAATGTTTTTTTCTTCTTTCCACCCACCCTTTCCACCAGTATCTTCTTTCCAGCTCTTTGTCTAATGTTGTCATTCTCTCATCTACTCAACAATAGCATATTGGAAGAAAAAACAGAATTTTAACCTGGAGATAAACATGACAATATTTATACAGCAATAATTTGCTGCTGGCAAATTATTATTAGGGAATGTAAAATTTTGAGATTTTTGGTTCTCCACTATCAAAACATAAATAGATGTATAACTGGTTAGTAGAAAGTTATCTTAATAATTTTTGAGGCTAATATTTCCTATTAATCTCCTCAGCTTAAATGCAAGTATTAAAATGGGAGAATTTCACCACCAAATACAAAACAGTACTTGAACCCCGCCAATTGAAAGTTCATTCTTGAAATTTCAACCACTCATGTCGTTGTAGGGTGTGTTGTGCTATTTTCTAGCCTATTGGCAACTTGTTGATGGCACATCAACATGGTAATCCAATAATCAATAAAACCTGCTGCCAATTCTTTGACTAAAGGAAGCAACTTATGGGAGCTTCCAGGTTAATCTTGGCTAGTGCTTCTGATCAACTCAACCTCCATGACTTAGGAGCATCCAGCCTCCAGCCCTAAAAACAGAGTTGCATCACTCTGTGACATTGCATGCAGTTACATAAGGATATAAATTTTGCATACATAGTGGTAGCGTGGAGTAATGTGTAGAATAAATCATTAGTACTAAGCATATGGTACACTGCCAGTGTGTGAGTTTATGAATAACTTGATTTGAAATTTACCTAATCAGACTGGAAGGTATAGATTCATGGCATCACAGAATGGCTGGGGTTGGAAGGGACCCTAAAGACCACCTGGTTCCCATCCCACCCCATGGGCAGGGACACCTTCCACTAGACCAGGACACTCAAAGCCCCTTCTAGGGACCAGGCATCTACAGCTTCTCTAGGCAACCTGTTCCTGTGTCTCACCACCTTCACAGGGAGGAATTTCCTCTTAAGAAGAGATTGATTGACATACAGTGTAGCTGACATTTTGTCAGTATCAGACACTCCCAGCAAAGCAGTCTTGTATATAGACATATATATATATAACCCATGCATAGTCTAGGAGATCCTCACCATCACATAGAGAATAAAACTTTGATTATTACATACAAGCCTGTTCCCAGGATGCCTGTGTAAACTTACAGGTTTTTCTTTCTTTTTCTCCATATCTAGATATTTTTTACAAAGCAGAAAGATAATTGGACTCCTCATTGTTCTTACATTTTAGGGTGTTGGGAATCTATGTTTCCAAACTAAAATGTTAACTATTTTTAAATTATTCACCTTAAGAAAAAAAACTTCAGTAATTTCAACACAGTTTAAAACATTCTTATCACTAGAATTTTTAAAGGTAATTTAATAATATTAACAAAACTTTATATATTTGATATTTTTCTTACTAAAGGTGAAATTTCTGTCCAGGCAGCTTAAGCAGTAGCTTAATGATTTTTTTTTTTTTTTTCTGTTTTATAGGAATCCATGTTTTCAATGATGCAATAATCTTACTAGTAAATACAAAAATACCACTTTGAAGTTCTAACTGTAAACTTTACTTCACAGTAATACAGGTCTTGCTTCAACTTGCTATGCATTACATACTCATTCAGTTAAGCTATATTCTTAGTGTGTGTCTTATATTTTACAAGTTTTCATCTCTAGTTCAGTTCCATTCTGTTCTTTATCTGCCTAAATTTCTTTAATAAAAAGAGCTACAATATATCTGCATATTATATTTTTACTACACGTATAAAATATCATAAATATAATTGGTTCAATGTAGTTATTAATATTTATATTTGCAATATTTTCCAAATATTTTTAAACATTGCTGATATTAATTAAGAAATGCTAAGTTCTCAAGAAAATTTGCATAAGAATGGAAGAATCCTGGAGAGAACCAACAGTCATGAAAGAGTTAGAAAGTATAATTTAGAGATAAGGGGTGTGATAAGTAAATCACTTTGTTCAACACTAGAGATGACTCAGGTAGTACATCACTTGACATGAAGAGGCTAATGATTAGCTGTTCCCAAGTTCCACTGCAAGTTGGACAGCAAATGTTGATACAACTTGAGAAAACAAACTCTTTGGGCAGTTAAATAATGTAGAAGAAGACTTCTGTCTTGAATAAATCTGTCAACTTTGACATGGATCTGTCAGGAATGACCTGGCTATAATGAAGTCTACCTCAAGATCTTGGACACTTGCATCTACTCATTGCATGTTTCTTAGAAACAAAAATCTACCTGAGAAACTAAATGTTGTTTCAATAACATCAGAATCCGTGAGATTGTAATTTAAGTTTATATGACACTTGAGCATGCATAAAGCTTGCTTCCTACAGAGTTTGAAGCTCGGTTGTGGCAACAAAAACTTTGAATTTACTCTCAAAAAATGTAGCCATGATGCATATGTGTACACATTAGGTATCTGGAAAAATTCAACAGTGACCTTGCAAGTAAAATATACAATTATTGGAAAGAAAATCTGGAAAAAAACTCCATATGTTGACCTCACATTTGTTAAACTTAGAAAGCTTACATATAACAAAATCTTTTTGGTATAATTGAATTAGCAACTCATTCTCCATTTTTCTTTTTAACCTTAAAGGCACTTGAGACTTCCTCTGTCCAGGACCTGGATAACTAACTCACTTGAATTTCTGAGACCCTGATTCATGCTCTGACTTCAACAGCCTAAAATCCTCATGCTCAAAAACTAGCTCTATCCAAGTTAAACCACATTGCTCTAGTAAGGCTGAGAAATACCAAAGATTTACTCATCATCCTCTCTAGAAAGTGCACAGACAGGGATGCTAAGATGCCCATGAGATGTAAGTGCCAGGAAATCCCACAGCTCAGGGTCTGAAGTCAATCTTTGTTGGGCTGCCTAGAGATTCTCCTTTGTAACTAAACAGTGCAGGGTTTGGGGTTTTTAACTTATATAGAAGACCTACTGATACATTACTTGCGCTCTGAGGGGAGGGAAAAAAAAGTAAACAGAGGAAAGCGATTTCATTTATAAATTCAAATGACTTTCATTTTTCTTTTTTTGAATCCTTTTTATAGGATTTTCAGATAGATGAAGGTTGCTCCAAAATCCTGAGTCCTTCAGATTACATTCTGAAAAGTCTTGTGCTTACTTAAAGGTGACCAGTAACACATTTTAGAATCCAGCACTGAAGGGCATTTCAGATAAGTGCTTAAAGTATACAAAAAAACTACAGAACCTACAGCAAGAGTTTAGTCTGTAGACTACTTCAAAGTAGTCTGCAAAGATTAATTCCATCACCTCCTGCAGTTAGAATATTACAAGATGTAAGTTTTCATGAAATATTTCAGTACATTCACTGTAATTGCAAACCAGCCTAAACGAATTTTCAGTTGTTCTTTTCTTCCATTAATTCTTTTTCTTTTCCTTACCACATGTCTGCTGCCACAAAACCAATTTTCATTCACCAGAATACTTGAATATCAACAAAGAAGCACAAAGATCTAGTTTCATCAGTGTAGAAGAAACACTGTAATTTTCAGTCCAAAAATCTGTGTCTTGAAACTGTAGGAACTTTTACAAGGGGAAAAATATATGTCAATTCCATGGTTCTAAATTACTGATAAGTAGTCTTATCAGCATGACAATCTGAAATCCAGAGGTATCTGTATTTTTGAAATCAGGATTCTAGGTTGTTTTTAAAGAGGTCAAAATACTATTTAAAAGTAAAAAATTAATTAAATAAGTAATTCCCACACTACAAAATTTTATTATTCTATACAATGCAGCTCATCAATAAAAACAGCAGTAAAAAGCCTTTAATGTATAGCAATAGCATGTTTTAGGATCATAGAAATGTAGTTTCAAGCCTGTAGAATGTCATATTTTAAGTGAAGCTCTTCATTAGACAGTATGAGAAAATAAAACATGAAAAGAAGATAAAAAAGGGATCTCAATATCCCCTGTGCAGACATAGGGCAAAGACAACCAATACCCATGCTTCATTTATTTTATGGTTTTGAACATTTAAAGACAAAATGTTGGTATTTTCTGTCCTGTTTGGCTTCACAGACTTGCAGCAGTAATGACAAAATAGATTTGCATATTGAGATGTGATTTATATGAATTTATATTCCAGTGGCAGGTGGTTATTATTCCCTAGTATGAAAGGTAACACCTACTCAATTAGTCTGGATTTGCTAAAAAACACATTGTCCTACTACTTGGGATAGTCATTAAAATGACTCAAACAACCAATCCAAAGGATCATAAACACAGTATAAAATAAAATAAAATAAAATAAAATATATGGCAATAATTTAAACATCACAATAAATATCTTAATAAATAAGAATAACCTTTATAATCTGTGCATCTACTCCTGACTGAAAAATGAGACCAAAACATATATGTTTTCCATACTTTTTCATGGTATTTGAGCAATTATTTTTTAGACATGTTTAAATTTGACTTTGTGTGACAGTCATACTACCATATTTCAAGCCCTTACAACCTCAATCAGATGCAGTTCTGAGAAACAAATGTGCTGTATTAGAAACAAAACAAGGAGAGCCAACTTGTGAAAGAAAATTTAAGAAAAGGGGATGCTGGAAAAACCGAGTATTTCATCATGTTCTTTTAAAAACAGAGTGGAGCAATTTTATCATATTCAAAATATACAGCACGGTTAAGACAGAAACTGGTTAGTCCTTCTATGAAACAGTTTTAGCTAATAAAAATAGCCTAAATGAAATATTTAAGTCTTTTTCTAATATTCAAGAGAAGCAAGAAACATCTTGGACTTCCACAAACTTCTACCTGCAGTTTTCCTGTATATTTAACAGTCTGGGAAACTGGAAACAAGACACATCCTATAAGCCTCTACATTAATATTTTTTAACTGATTGGCTTCACCCCTTCAACCTGCTTGGCAGTGCCCCTATTTTTATCACTCCCTAAGGAAAACAGTTGCTGCATACACACACTCCAGTAATCATGTATACAGCTAAGATTTGACCTCTTGTTAACAACAGGTTTCACTAATGTTTAAAAGTCAGACCACACTATTAATGCATTTGCTAACCTATATAATACTATGTATTAGTGATTTTTTTTTAAGCTTCTGAAGGAAATTAGTGTCTGATATAATTAAAATTAAACTGTGTTTCACTTGTGCTTTTTCTTTTTTATGAGCAGAGATAAATCAACAAAGGAAAGCTGCAACTTCACAGCAAAATAAATTATGCTTATAGAATAGAGAGTTTGTACCAAATGCAGCACTGACAGAAGTGACTAAGAGGCTGTAACTGATAAACACCTCCTAGCAGGTGCACAGGGCAACACTGACCACCACAACTAGTGCATGCAGTTCTACTACTGGTAATATTCTGCTGAACAGATTTTATAGCTATATAAAATAGATAGATAGCTTCATCTATCTCCCAGAGATGCAAGTCTTGAAGAAAATAACTCTTTTTTCAGAATTACTTTCTAAAACTACTTTTTGCCCAAAGTAAATTCATTAACATCTAGAATTCTCCCTGATTTATTGGGCTCTTCCCTTTTGGCACACTAGACACGGAAACCTCAAGTACTTTTTCAATATGCTCTCACTGACTCCAGTCACACTGAAAGGTGGTGGTAATGAATGATAAGTCATTGGTGGAGCTGTTGCCACAAATATTTTAATTTAAATCTTAGGAATGCACAAAATTTTGAGAGGCAAAGAAATAACACTTCAGTGCTAATCTATTAAAAAAAATGTAATTAAAATAAACTGAAATATTTTTATCTGCCACCAATGGAATGCCATTTGATATTAACAGGGTACTGTGCCTCACAGGTTTACAAAGAACAGAGTTATTTCCTAAATACTGTATCTTAGAATTGCAGCTTTTTCTATGGCAATACAGAATTTAAGCTTATATCTCTCTTGAGATTTCTTGACTGTCGGGGCCTTAACACAGAGGAATGGATGTTGTAAAATATATTTTTCTGTGTCATATAAATTGCTGGAGAATTTGTATGCTTAAGCTGAAAGAAAGTACGTAAGCCAAGACTGAGAGTGCAGGCTGAAACAGGATTTGGGACTCATACCCCATGACTACTGTAATCTAAAGCTGAAATGGAAGGATGGTATCTTAAAAACTACCAGATGCACAAATTATCTGATACATTTTCCATTAAAAATCTGCTAGAGATACACAAATCCACCTCCTTCCCAACCTTATACATATTGCTGCTTGTACATTCCTAAATTATGTATCTGAAAGAAATGCCATGGGCAACAATATCCTTCCTATGACAGGAAGATGTTATAAAAGGAGAGAAGAGGAAAAGAATGAGAAAGAATCTATCAGCAGTATCTGATAAATGTATGATGGTGCTACAACCAAAGGATGTAATTAATTTCTGTGGAAATCCCCTTTGTAATGCCAGATAACATTTAGTAGCATAACCACTCTCCAGCACACCATGGGATGAAAGAAGCATAAACAAAACAACAAAACAAAAAATTACCATCAACTTTAAATCTAATATGTTTTTAAGTGTGAGCGAAGAATTTACAGCTACCACACTGTTGTGGTTTCTAAGAATGGTATTCCTCAATTTAGTGCTCCCACTAAACAACACATCTCTGGCTCATTCTGCCTCCCCACACCCTCTCCCTCTGCAGAGGACTGGGAGGAGAATTGGAGACATGAAGGGTAAAGACCAAGGGTTGAGATAAGAATGATTTACTGGAAACAGCAATGAGGTAAGAAATGAACAGTATCAATATTAATATTTATATTAATATGGTGTGCAAGAAAGATGATCAATTCACATGCAAACACCCACCCTCTGAAACTCAATGTTACCCTGACTGGAGAGGACCCCCTTCTGCCCACTCACCCCCTGTGTATGGTGTGAGGTGGTACAGGATGACTTCCAGGTGTGGGTTATGCCCCTCCTGGCTACTGCAAAAAAATAACTGTCCTCGCCAGAACCAGGACAAATACTAAACTGCTTTAATCATGAAACTTTTATTACTGTCAAGGGAAATATTTGGAAAGAAAAGAAAAAGACAACCTTGAAAGTAAGGTAGGAAGTTTAAATAAAATATTCAGTTTCCATTATTCAGATAATCCTTTTTTATTAATTCTCACTAATAAGAGTTCCACAAAATGAAAGAGGAGGGTTTTGTGGGTTTTGACCTTGATGAGGTGAGGAGAGAGATAAAAGATGCAGGAGCAAATGCTGTTAGGAAATCCTTAAAAATACTTAAATAATAGTGATGATTAGAATAAAAACTGTTTGGGTTATTTTTCCATCTCTAACAATTGTACCAATAAAATCTGTCTTATCATTTTTAATTAAATAATGCTTCCTAGGCTTGATGTTTCAAATGTAGCAAGTTCGAAAGAAACTGGAAAGTATTTAAGTTACAGTGCTAAGACCTGCATGGAATTTGGCTTCCTGTCTACAGCTCTGGGGTATTCACTTGGATCTAATCCAGCCTTTTGTAATATTTTTGCACAAAGTGGTGAAACAGGATCTCTGATGTTATCGAAACATTTCACTCTATGCATTATGCAGATAGCTCTGTCCGCCAGACTGGCCTGTAAGTATTAAGTATGCATAAATCCCAGAACAGACTTGTATGGACAATCTGCGGAATGAGATGATGGAGAGCAGTGCCATGGAAAGGAACCTGGGGTTCCTGATAGATGTCAAGTTGAACCTGAGCCAGCAGTGCCCTGGCAGCCAGGAAGGCCACCCATATTCTGGGACGCAGCAGGCCCAGCATCACAGCTGGGCAAGGGAGGGGATTGTCCCACTCTGCTCTGCACTGGGACAGCCTCCCCTCGAGTGCTGGGGCAGTTCTGGGTGCCACAACCCAAAAAAGACATTGAGCTGTTAGAGAGTGTTCAAAGGAGGGCACGAGGATGGTGAAGGGCCTGGAGGGGAAGCCGTGTGAGGAGTGGCTGAGATCACTTGGTCTGTTCAGCCTGGAGGAGACTGAGGGGAGACCTCACTGCAGTTACAACTTCCTTGTGAGGGCAGAGGAATGGCAGACACTGATCTCTTCACTCTTGTGACCAGTGAAAGGACTCAAAAGAACGGCCTTAAGAGGAGCTGTGGGAGGTTTAGGTTGGATATCAGGAGAAGGCTCTTCACCCAGAGGGTGGCTGGGCACTGGAACAGGCTCCCCAGGGAAGTGGTCACAGCACCAAGGCTGACAGAGCTCAAGGGGTGTTTGGACAATGCTCTCAAGCACATTCTGTGACTACTGGGGGATGTGCTGTGTAGGGCCAGGAGCTGGACTCAATGGTCCTGCTGGGTCCCTTGCAACTTAGCATATTCTGTTATTTGATTCTTAGTAAATGCCTTTGCAAACAAAAATGGAAAGAGATTTTTTACCAATTGTCAGTTAAATGTCCTGTGCTCCTTTTTCAATTATTTTTAAATTTTCAAGTCTTAAGTTTTCATGTTGATTAATTTACAAAGGTGTAATTTTAGCCTGAAGTGTAGGTATGGTGGAATGACAAAACAATTATTTGTCTGGCCATCACAAGAATTCCTTCCATATCCCTTTATGTAATTAGTTCGATCTACTGGGAATTATTTTCAAGAGCTGAAAATAGAGATAATAATGTGTTATGAATATTGGCATAAAAATATTTAATACCTAGTAAATAGCTGTGACATGTGCTTTAATAGGTTATCTTTATACTTGTTAATCCAGATCAGCAGAGAAGCTAAGATAGAGACCATTTCCATGTGGTTTTCAAGGCTTGTCAGATTATGTCCTTAAGTATAATTACTGCTATTAATTTCTGCCATCATACCCAGGTATAAAGAAAAAGAACAAGAACAAAAATGAATTCAAAATACACTTGTCCTTGGATCAGAATTCTGGTGTTGCACAGCGTGGTTTCATCAAGAGGGCTGACAGGGTCAGACATGAGATATTGTCATTCCTTTATGGAATGATCAACAGCCTCTGCAACCCCATTAACACAGCATAACTCTTTGCCATAAGCCATTATCTCTGGTGGAAACAATGCCTTGAGGTAAAATCAGCCATCAAATTTACTACGAAAGGAAGGGCATGTGGTCCCTCTGTACATCTTAGTTATTTTAACTATTATTTAAACTCTTTCTCTCTAATCACACTTTACAGTCCTTCAAAACACATGCTTAGCAGAGCCTGAAATTTCATGGAACCCATGGGATTTAATGAACTGCATGAATAAATAGCAAATAGGAAACTAAGGTGAGAATTTAAAATTTTCATCAGTAATTTAACTCTTCATAAAGAAAAGGATGTGAGTTTTTACATTGAATTAATGGCACTGGAACAAAGCAACTTTTTTGGGGGGGGTTGGGGTGATTTTTTTGTCTCCCTTTTCAAAACAAACCTACTCTAGATGTCAATACAGATAAAATGATTTAAACAAAATAAATTGGTCCATGTGGTAAAAGACTTATTCCAGGTGGAAATCACCACTACTCTATTTCAAGTGGTTTAGTTCACCCAGGTCTATGCATTGCTAGATCTTCAAATCAAAAACTAGAGAGCAGGACTCCCCACCTACACAAAACATTAACAAGGGCCCGTTATTTCTCTTCATAAAAGACATTGAGACTGTGCTTTGTGTGGACAGGTTAACAGAAAGAAGTACTGTTATCCTCTTCCTAAAGAAATTACTGATTGAAATCCTTAGCAATCACCACAACCAATAACATAACAATAACACCATTCAGAAAAAAAAATATTGAAAATAATGTGGTAGGCAGCACACAAAAGCTGAATTTTTACAAGTCTTATACATAGCACTAGCTTTACTGTTGATATCTTTCAAAAAGGACCAAACACCAATAGTCTTCAGTTTTTTCTACTACCTTTGATCATACAGGTTACAAAATTCAACTTACACAGCCTAAGAATCAGCAAGAAATAAATGAGTTATTTTCATTTTCTGCTGACCAAGACTGTGGTACTGCTGAATTGCTCATCTGTGATCTGTGCTTCCTTAAACCACATACTACAATGTTCTGACTTAGTGATACATGTTTAGCATACATTTTCTTCTCCTAAACTTTTTTTGAGGTCTGTCTCTCTCTTCCTCTTTCAGACTCCCCTTATTGTTTCTCAGGTGATACTTTATATATGTTGGCATTGCTGCATTCCCCCACAAAACAGAAACTCAAGTTTCAAGCTGTGTTCCTCATCTGTTCTGCTAGGAATTAAGAATCTTTTCCTAAACAGCAGTGCCCTACTCACTGATCTACTGACTGCCATTATTAAAAACAATTTCTCCTAATCATTCATTCGGAAAAAAACCTCAAAAACCAGAAAAGAACCAAAGAACTCACCATTACTGTATCATCCTGTTTAGCAGGATAGAGATGTGGGTGGTCAAGGAGGATGGTGGTATTACAATATTGTCAGCATTGCTACTGGAATTCCAGCACATGACATCATTGAACTACTTGGGATCATACTGGTAACTCACAAACCAGTGGAAGTTTGTCCACCCAGCCGAAGCTGCCATCAAGTATTTAGCTTGGGGTGCCTGATTGTCATATACATTGTAGAAAAACATGCTCTCTCTGCCTATGCTTAAATGCACTGTCTAAACACATTCTCTGGCCATATTCTTGTGTCTTATCAACTCTGCTACTGAGAAATTATTCAGCTGTATTAGCTCTTTGAATAAAAGAAGAGCTTGTTCTTTTTGTCTGTCTTAACCAGCTTACTGCCTTACACTAGACTGCACACTGTCATTTCAATTCAGCAATTAGCATTTTCTTATAGTACCATTGAGTACCATACTATAGCAAAGAAAACTTTAACTTAAGTAGTATTTTATTATCTGTTTTTAAGTGCTTCTGTCAAATATTTTAACATTCTCAAGCAGTACAATTGTAATTTTTAAAAAAAGACAATAGGGTCATTTTAATTCTTTGAGTTCTGCTCTAGATTCCTTAAGAAGCTAGCATTTAAGAAAACAGCTAAAATAAAAAGGTGCTAGTGCAAAAACACCCTCCTTGCTCTCTCCTTCTCCACAACTGCCACAAAAGCTTCAATATAATTAGAATAGTTCAATGTTCCTTTATGCCAAACTGATTATCTGTAATCTAATACTATGTGAGTTGTTAAAAAAATAAGCTAAAACCTATACGTACTCCTCAAAGTAGATTTAAACAAAACTATCAATCAGACTTTCAGTGAATAATGAGTAAAACTGAAGGGAGGAGTCTAAACAAGTCACTGGTACTACCTGACTATGAAAGGAAACAATACTGGCTTCAAATGTCTATGCATGTTTGTTACTTGAACCCTTTAATCTAAGACTAGAAAGAACATTGAAGAATACCGTGTCTTTGATGCACTATATGTCATCTAAAAATATGCATGTCTTCTGAAACACATCCAGAGAATTGCTGCAGTGATTCTGAAGGGTGATGCATAAGTTCTCAACTTATTAACAGCTTGAAAAAAAACAAGCATATAGGAGCCCAGGATCATGCTAAATGTTCTTAAAGAAATTTAGGACAGATGCTTCAACTTTTTGAGTGTAATTCTGTAGCACTTAAGAAGACTGCACAAAGAAATTTGATTAAAAGTAGCATCCATTTTTCAAAACAACAAAATTGTTTGCTCCAAAAACTAGTGGAAGATGGCTTCATAATTTGCTGAGGAACATATTAAAGCAGGTTTTGCAGAAAGAGGGAGATGGAACAAAAAACAAACCAACCAACCAACCAACCAACCAACCTTATTTAGTAATACGGTGAAGTTTGGGAGGTGTTTTGTTGGTTTTTTTCCATTAGCAATTTAACCAAGCCTGAGTGGCTTGACAGGGGAACAGCATATTTATTTCACATTCACCTGGTTGAATCTGTGCATCCTGAATGGAGTGAAAAAAATTTGTCAAAGTGAGATAAAATGAATTGCACCAAAAGAGTGGTAAATTACAGAAATTGTTTCAGTCAAGAAGAACAATTAATAATGAAATTTTGCATATTTTTTCTTAATTTGTATTTTTTTCATTATTTTCCTAAATCTTCATTTTCTTTAAAATTAGGATCTAAGCTGTAGGTTTAACATCTATATTGCTTAAAATATAAAGCTGCTATTTAAGCACAAGAGTTAGGATCTCTAATACAATCTATAAATAAGTGTCAAAGGTTTGCATTTAATTTTAAGGAAATGCAAGCTCTTAATTATGGATAATAAGTTCTCTCTTATTATTGAAAAGAAAATTATATATGGAAACCAACAAAATAAAGTTTAAGTCATCAAATAGAAAATAGTGCTTTAAATACAGTGACACACAATTCTCTTGAAATAAACTGTATATACATTGTTTCTGAAAATAATTACTTCATCTAGCATCTAAAACACAGTTCATCAAATGTTGGGATAGCTTTTTAGAGAATAAGACACTAGTAAGCAAATATAAGGATGCTGAGGGCTATCCTCTTTAGACTGTTTAGGGAGTGGTGGCAGGCTTTTATTCCTCTACCACTCCCTTCTTTTGTTTTCTTCTCATGGACTAAAATATACAGAGAAAAAAAGGATAATTAGTTGGAATTTTCAAAGAGGAAATATTACTTTAAATGGACACACTGTATAAGTAACAGAGTTAGGAATATGACCTTGGAACTTCAAGTCCAGATTTAGTTTACTGAGCTACAGATTACAAAATGCCATTACTGTGTATACTGCCATATGTTGTCTAAATATCTTAGCATATAGAATTAGGTTGCTGCATGACTTTCTGAATATTTCCCCTAGATGCAATTTCTTCCTAAGCATACAAAATACAGAGGTTGTGACTTAGCATGCACTAGGAGGTCTCAGTAGGAAATGTGAATTCAGAGAGAATTACATAGGCTTACTGCTCAACACCAAATTGATTTTAAAATTGCTATATGACAACCTACTGTATAAAGCTCTGCACAATTTGGAATCTCTGTTTTTATCCGGCCTATTATCTTTAAGAGTTTAGAGGATGTTGAGATCTGAAGTTGGCCATTTCAAAGAAGTGCACATAATGTTCAGCTGTTATACTTGTCAATTTGAAATCCACTTCCAGCTGAGGTCTAGAACATAGATTCAGGTTCATTTAAACATAAACTTTTATGTTTCCATCTGACATGTTCAGCAACTGAGCACTTGTGCTTTGTATTTTATGTAGCTGAAAGTACAAAAATAAACAAACCAAAAGAAAATTACTTAGCAAAGAAACATTTTTGCATCAAAAGAGATTCTGCTTGTTTGTCCTTGTGCTGTAAACAAACTTTAGGTTGCTGAAGTTGTGAGATTGCTTTTGGTACATACCAAGGTTTGATCATAGATAGGAAAAAGTGTAGACCCATTGTTCTTTCATTACATTAGTCTGGGGATCAGATTTACAATATTCATTCCAAATAAGAGTGGAGATAATAGTCAACTGCTTTTCTGCCAACGGATATGAGAGTGGCTGAACCAGATCAGAGCAAAAATCCATCTGACTGGGGCCAAAAACGTGCTTAGGAAAGAGTATAAAGATGATGCAAATATATTTTTGTGATTACAGTAGACTTATGTTGTAGCCAAGTTTCTAGTAATGCACTGTTCACAGACATCCTAAGCAAAGGTATTCTCTTGAGGTTTAACAGTCTTATATGGATTTTTCTTCTAAGTGCTTCCTGACTACATGTAGGCCCAATAGGCTTTCTATCCTACAGAAACATATACATACCTAAAATATAAGTTTTGTGAAAGGGACATATTCTTTCTCTGCTTCCGAAGTGACTTTTGGAAATATTTGTTAAAACAGATATATTCTGGTATTAGTTTGCTATAGTAAACATGATTATGCTTCTGCCTAGAAAACCTGATTGTATGCCAACATGTTCAAAATGTAATACTAAAGACATTCCTTCATTAGTTATTTATGCAAACCTCCGAGGGATATCTAGATCTCCAAAACTATATTTCTACAGCCATTACCAATTGACTATGGTCTTCATTCTTAGGATAAAGAGATTTAGCCCAATGTTTTCAAAAGATATTGCAGCAATTTTGGTGAAATTTTAAAAAACTATTGCTAATTTATCACAGTTAAAATCTCATTACTAATTAAATTTATTTGACTTTACACAAGGTTACTGACAGGAAATATATTGCCTATTTTTCTGAAGATTTTTCCTGTACAGTATATTATCATATCAAGACTCAACATCTGTAGCCTGTGCTACAATAAGTTAGCAGCATATAACAGATTTTGCTAAATTTGTATGTAACAGGTATATAATTTCTGTGTACTTAACTTCATATTTTCACAATTTAAACAAATGTACCTTTAAAGAGATTGTTAAATACATATTTCAAATTATCCCAACAAATAGGGATTTTTATACTAAAAATTCTTTTATGCATATTTTTATCCATCTAAAATTTTAATAAAAGCCAAGTTTTCACAAATAGTACAAGGTCAGTAAAAATGGAAGTTTTAGGGTTGACATAAGAGTACACATGACTATATGTTTTAGCTGCAGACTTAGCAACTAATATTTGTTGAAGTAATCTTGAAAATAACATATTGTTCATAACCATGTTTTAGTAGTTGATTGTCGATAAATGTAAAAGAATAACAATACCAGTACACCTTGCATGCTTTCCAAAAAAACAGCAGTTATAAAAAATTGCTCTCAAAGCACTGTAATTGGAATAAAAACAAAACACTGTTTAACTACAAAAGAAGGTTGACGTTTTCAATGACCAGAGTTTGTAAAAACAAACAGAATGAATCAAACAAACCACCCCCACCCCCAGATTTGTTAGGTTAACATCAAGATTTTAACATTAGAGGTAATATGGCCAGCTTATAAAATGATTTACAGAATTTATATTAACATAAAAAATTCTTGTTCAGACTGCATTTGGAAAGCTACAAAAAATTTGTGGTCCTACTGCAAATTGTGTCCGAAATGCATACTCCACTTATATGAAAGAAGATCAGAGATGGCTTGGGACTTGGAATAATCTGTTTCTGAGGTACCCCTTGCTTTGGGGAAGAAGTGAAGGAATTTTAAATAGGCATAATGAAAAAATAAGAGTGGTTCACAATAAGAGTGGTTCAAAATCACTGTCGGTACAGAAAAACTGTTATATTACCATCCTTTGAAATTTCCAAAACTACTGAAGAAAAGCCATTAGTAATCTGGACTAACTTTGAAGTTAGCCCTGCTTTGAGAAAAAGGCTGGAATGCATACCTTCAGCAATGCCTTACAACACAATTTTCTAAGCTTTCTCTAAAAGCTCTATAAATCAGTGCTGTGCTTGGCAAAGGTGATCAGAAGAATAGAAGAAAAACTTACTTGCATATGATTCTGTAATGTAATTTGTGAGGAAGAAAACTGATCTCCCTACTGGCCAAAAGTGTTAACCAGCACTTAAAATCATGATGTTGCTCATTTAACATCTAGAGAATACTCAGAGGCCACTGTCTGAACTAAGGTAGGTCAACTGAACAAGCGTATTTGACTAGCTTCTTTAGTTCTCAGCTCTCTAGTGTTTGTCTGTACCCTTAGCACCTTGTATCCTTGCATTTGTACACTACGTAAATGACACTCCCGGGTTCTCCTACTCTTTCTTGTTCTTCCTTCCCCAGAGACATAACACAGGTATTTTACCCTGCTCTGAAAAAAAAAACCAACCCTGAACAGTCACAACCACAACAGGCCTTAATTTCTGTGCTGATTCACTTGATTTCAAACAGGAACCTTGTCACACCATGTCACTTCTACAGGAAACACCACTAGCCAGCCTTCCTTCCTTCCTTCCTTCCTTCCTTCCTTCCTTCCTTCCTTCCTTCCTTCCTTCCTTCCTTCCTTCCTTCAGGAAAACTATTGTTAGGATGAAGAATGACAGAATCTTTCAGCCCNAAATCATACCAATGCAAGGACCAATAAAGAATATAATTATCATATTGAAACCAAAACACAGCACTATTTGAGCTACTAGGAGAAAATTAACTCTGCCCCAGCCAAGAAGAAGGCGCTCCCATATAACCTTTTCACGAAGTTCCTACCGTGATTAACCCTGGAACTAGTCTAATTTTTATAAGGTAATACCTGCTACAGCTCCCCATTCTGCAGATCCTGTAAAATCCCCATGGGACTATCTAGAAACTATTGCTCACTGCTGTCCTACATTTGAGACTACTTAGTCCAAGAGCATTAAAACACAGCCTTTGACTATTGAAACAAACCAGAGATATCAAAGATTTTCTCATTACTTATGTTCTTGTTCAGTTTTCTAGCAGTTTCTGGTTTTTTTGCATTTGTCTAGAGGATTTTACACTTCCCAAACTGTTTGCTTTTCACACATACATAAATCCAACCTGTGTCTGCAAGCAAAGTTTGTCCATAGTCCAGCAAGTTTATGAATCTGTTTCCGAGGGGAAAAGTGTGTTTGCTGGCAGGCTCAGTTATGTAAATCAGGGTTTTTTTAAGGCAGGTCACTGTGGACATCTGGGCTACCTCAAAGCAGTGTGAGCAGGCTGGTTTGAAATGTGGTTGTAATGTACAACAGCAAGTTTTGCAGGGAGAAAGGCCCAGTTTGCATTCTCTGAGCTGGCTGGTGCTCCTTGACAAAGAACTCCTTTGAATCCCTGGAGTCAATAGACAGATCTCCGCGGTGTTTCAGGAGATTAGGACGCAAAAATTAAACTTCTGGAACTTTCAGGTTGGAACACTTTCTGGAAAGAAACAACGTCATAAAATGGCCTTGAAGATTGCACAAGCCTCCTTCCGCATCACAGACTCGAGGCATCTGCCTCGAGCAAATTTTCACAGCTCAGTAAAGAGTCCCTGAAAATTAGTGCTTTTAATATGAGCGCTAGCACTGCTCATACCATGAGATAGCTTAGTACCAGGGAAATGCAGAAGACTCCAAATTAAGAGGAAAAATCTGATAAAAAATACATGCTGGAGCTCAAAAGAAAATGAAAGGTTAGATCAATGTAACTTGACAGAACTGCTGAAAATTCTTTTTTATTTCACTCCTTTCAACATTTTTAATTTCCAAACAAAACACATCATGGTACTACTGTAATGTGCTTGAGGACACAACTAAGAGGTAAAATTAGATTTAGTGGAACCTCCTGATCCCAGATTCATGCTTTTGATGGGATCAGACCTACATGAAGAATATCTATCTGAATGTAAGGGAAAAAAAAGGAAAATAAAAAAATGGGTTTCTATTGTTGAACAAAGGGGGTGAAATTCCAAGTAACAAGCTAAAGAACAAAGCCATTATGCAATGAAAGAAACAACCAAAGGAATGTAAAAAATAGAAAATTGATGATCAAAGTCCTTGAAGTGGTGGGAACTGAAAAGATGATATCCTTTTTATCAAGGATGTTGCATGATAAGCCAAATACACCTCCAGTTTTGACCAGTTTAGGAGTGAGAATTTGCTCAAACAGTGGCTGTTATTCACTATAATAGTAAAAGTATACCCCAGCTCAAATGGGTCCTGCCCACAAAAAGACCACTACACACAGAGATTGTGTAGGACCTCTAGGGACCTTTAAAGGCAGAAAGGATGAGCCAATAACAACTTAGACAAGTAAAGATTTAAGTGAGACCTGCTAATAGCCTGAGATCATAAACACATCTCCTTATGTGTGCCTCTGTGGATTTTTCACCTAGCTCCTTACTTGGGCAGAAGGAGTAAATAAGTATCTCAGCTCTGTGTGTGAATAGGCTTCCTGCACAGTGGGTGAATGAATACAATTTTGAGATGAAAGTCTTCAGAGGCAGACTAGCCAGTAGAAGGCAAAGCCATGACTCAGTGGTCTGAAATTTGACTTTTCAAATCATGCTGTCCCCTGAAACTCCCCTCGTCCTTTGTTTAGTCAGTGTTTTGTTCTTTGTTTTGTTTTGGGTTTGTTTTACTTTCTTTTTTTTCTTTCTTTTTTTTTTTTTTTTTTTTAAAGGTGTTAAATACATTAATATTTATGTTTTATAAAATAGATAAATTTTGATTTCTTCTGTGGCTACTGCACTTCCTGCTTAGTAACAGTAAGGAGTGTTACCATGACAAGCCTCTGTTTTACACTTTAGAATTTTTTATCCTCCTGAAGGGGTACAATCATTCTATGCTCTGGTTATGGATCTCCTCTCTCTGAATTATCAATCTTCAGTGGAATAACTGACCTTATTTTCCGGTGCTGAGCCCCTGGCAGCTCCCTTTAAAGTAAATGGAAGTTGCCAGAGGCTCAGCATTTCAGAATCAGGGCACTTAAATTTGTTGCCTATCTCTGTATTTAAAAACCTGGCTTGAGGTTCGCTTTTCTTTTTTGACTTTGCTCTATAATCCAACATCAAGGGGAAAGTGATGAAAGCTTACTTGACTACAAGAAAGAAAGGATCCAGCTTTTCTGTCTGTTGGAGTTCATTATTAAAGAGACAGTGCATTAAAATAAAACCTTTTAATTCAGGCATTTTCTTCTAATATGTTGCATCTATAAATAACAATTAAGATTATGCAGCTCAGAAGAGTTTTTTTTTTCTTCTTCTCCAGCTTGTTAACTTTATGTTTGTGACAAGACTGCTTGTAAATCTGACATTTGCTCAGGCTTGGTCAGGTTTACCTGAAATATTTCTAATGGGACACATCTTTTCATTTGAATCAGCCTGCCAATCCTGTCAGATTGTAAGTGGGCACTGAACTATTTTCTTAATAGGCTAAAATCAAAAGAGAAAGCCATACCTACAGCAGTAACACTGTACCTTGTTCCAGACCACAGATATTAATGAAGCAAGGGCATCTCAAGAAATATGTACTTGCTTTAAAGCAGCTAATACTGCTGAAAAACAAAAAAATCAATAATTACTCTCCGTACACACAGTTTACTGTGAAGACAATAATGTTTTCTTACAGCTATTATTCTCCCATATTTTGTATCTTTGTTTTGTTGCTGAGTTGCTTGTGACAGGTTTTTAGCTTTGATCCACATCAGAATGGTGCACTTGGACCTGAATAGAGGTATACACATTTTTGGGCCAGAGTTTTGGGAAACTAAGTCAGTAACTGCTGGTGTTTTCCTCTTTGAAAGGAGAGGTGTATGTACTACTAAAGATGCCACAAATTTTATTTCTTCATGACAATATTTCCTGTAATGTTTTACCTTGCATTAGAAACTAGGTAATTTCCATTCCCTCCATTAAAGAAAAAGATGAAAACAGAATGGGCTGATGAAGCAGCTACCAAATATGCAAATCATCATAGCAGATGAAAACATGATGGGCGTTATTTATCAGAAATTTTATACAGTCATGAATACTAAATAGCCAGGCAAATAGAAAGTAAAACCACCGTACAAATAATTTTAAAGTTATCACGGCTTGAATGATGTATGAAAAAAAATAAGTGAGACTGAAAAAAAAGAAAAAATATATGTCAGGAAAATATATCATCTACCTCTCCAGCATCTCTGGAGTACTTCCACTAATGCACAAATATCTCTTGTATTTCTGATGGTGGTTAACAATTGTATGACACTTACAAACTGTGAGTACCTCAAACATTTCCCTTGTCTCATGGGAAATTCCTGCCTGCAGAACTTCTACTTAATGTAAGTGCATCCTAAGCAGGGCATTAAAAGTACCACTGCCTTGCAAGTAACACTATCCGTCCCCCCTACCAATCAATAGTTTTATTTAGAGATTATTTTATACACATCATTTTGAGAATGGACCTCTGTAAATCTGCAGATCTAGCAACATAAGTCCCAAGCATTCAATGACATAAATCATGCTGGAGTTAGTAATGTTGCTAAAATGTTTTAATACTGCCCTTTTAAGATTTTTTAAACTTTTGTTAATAATTCCTCAGTATTAAATCATTAAGGCATTTAACTTATTTCTGAATCATGTAGACTTAATGCTTTTTTAATGAAAGTTTTGATTTTGAAATAGAATTTTACCAGAAAGGTAGAAAATCTTAAAAAAAAAAAAAGAAAAGAAAAGAAAATCACAAATATAAAATAAGAATATTACATAAGATCTAGGGAAAAGATAAGTGGCTCAAGTAACACCCCTTAACAAATAAAAACATGTGTTACTGTTTATGTAAGAACAAGACAAACCAGGTTTCTTTCAGTTCAAGACTATATATATATTTAGGTATCTCTATGTAGGTGTCTAAGCTCCCATTGTAAACAATTGAGATATGTCAAAACAGAAAGCAGAGCTTAGAAACTAGACTGTCAACTAAACTTTCTCTTTTCACAGAACAAGTGGATGACTGAGACTGGAAGGGAACTCTGTAAGAAAACTTCTACAAGTCTTCTGCTCAAACAGGGCTACCCAGAGGCAGTTCCAGTACTATATGCAGATGGCCTTCGAAATCTTCAAGGATGGGTCCCAGCACCCCCCAGGCAATCTGCTCTATCACCCTCACACACACCCAGAACTACTTTATATCTACAAGAGACTTCCAATGTTTCACTTTCTGGCCATTGACTCTTACTCTGTCAGTAGGCACCACTGAAAGCAACCTGGCTCCATAATACACATTTTATGCATTGGTAAAACCTTCCTGAGCCTGTTCTTTCTCAGGCTAAACAGTCACAGCTCACTTAGACTTCCCTCTTACGAGAAATGCTCCAGTCCCTTCATCATCTTTGTAGCCCTCTGCTGCACTTCATATGTCCGTGTGTCCCTTGTACTGAGGAGGTCCCAGCTGGACACACAGCTCTGGTAGTACCAGGGCAGGATCACCTCCTTTGGACTGGCTGGCAACACTCCTCCCAATGCAGCCCAGGATACCACTGGCCTTTTTTGCCACAGGGGCACTGCTGGTTCATGTTCAGCTTGATGTCCACCAGGATGCCTCGGCCCTTCTCCACAGAGCTGCTTTCCATCTGGGTGGCCCCCAGCATACACTGGTGCTTGAGGTGTTCCTCCCCTCATGGGAGGAAAGATATTTCAGCTTTTTCAAGTCTGAGTAATGGTATAACGATTTTCTTTCTTTCACCTGAAAAATTGGCAAGTCAACTAGAAACATCCTGTGAAGTGAATTCAGCTCACGGGTTGTTAACCACCACATAATACGCACATAAAGGTAGCCCGACTTCACAAAAAAAATTTGAATTTTACTGCATGAATTAATGTAAACAACTTTTCACTACAATTGGTTCTCCATTGTCACATTCTAGAAGAAATCAGATACTGCTACTTAAAAGTAAACACAAGTAGTGAATTACATCTATTATATTTACATCATTTGCACTGTAAAATAAACTCAGGAACAGCTAGACTGAATAAATCTACTTAAAAAATTTGCAGCGTAAAAAATATCATAAGGTGCAATGCAATACTCAGATCTATCTTTTGTACTCTGAAATCTGGATAAAGTGAGTTACCTGAATGGGAAGATACATAAAAATATTCTAGAGATTGGCATGAATTTTGGTGTATGCTATCATCCTGGCTGCATAGGATGACAGCAGAGACTGGGTAGCTTGGGATTAGAAATTCTGTGCAAAGTAGCAGGACAATTAATTCACCTTGAAAACTTTACTGAACTACTTGGCTACTGAGAAAAATGTAACACGGAGTTGTGCCGGCCTCAGCATTTAAATTAATACCCACTCTAGCTCAGGAATTAGTTATCTCATATTCATGAAGTCTTACATTTTTGGTCTTCACAATGTAAATACAGCAAGTAAAGACACAGAATTAGAAATATTAATTTGGATTTTAGTTTGCCAACCAATTTATTACAGTTTGCAAGCAGATTAGTGAAACATCAAGTAATGTGTTAGTCAAATTTCTTTCTTCCTAGAATCTATGAAGTTTCATGAAGTGAAAGAGAGCTTAAATATCTATTCCTGTCAGATGATTTGCCATGTATTGTGACACCTTCCACTAGACCAGGTTGCTTGAAGCTTCATCTAACCTGGCTTGAAAACTTCCAGGGATGAGGCATCATTGGAAACACAAAACAAGGCCACTAACTGAAGATAAAAGGGCTTGACTTTTACTACAAAAACCTACAGAAGATTTCACAATTTCATTCTACAACAATTTTCAAAGAAATAATATCACTTCTAAAATTTGTGGTGATCTTTCCAGTAGAAATGCTATCTTAACCATTCTGTCTTGGAACTGGAATATCATTTTTCACTGCACACATCTTTTTTTCACTACACAGTCCTATATCTCAGTTGTTTTTCTGTGAACATAAGCACATTTTGATAACTGAAAAAAAAATCATCCTAAGATTCAGAATTTGAAATATGCTGCTGACATGTAGCAATCCATTTTCTATGCACCTTTCTATGTGAAAGTCCAATAGGTTTCAATGGGACTTGTAACTGACAGATTTATAAAATTATCAGAACTCTGACCTCTCTTTCATTTGCTTAAAAATATAATATCATAGAGATACACATCTGATAAAAGAATTAAGATAGCTGAAGATCTTCCCATTTCAGTTTAGAGACTGACTAATTTGAGCTAAACATCATTTGAAAAGGCAGCACAGGGAGTCTGTACACTTGCAGTTAAGGTGTTTACAGTTTACAGACTTAGAAAGAATGGAATCTGCTTAACTGTAAGTCTTGAGAGAGTTTCAAAGCTTCCATTTCAGTTGGACAATTTATTCAATCTCTGCATTCTAGTGATCTATGCCACTGTATTTCAATGTTCAAATCTCTTGACAATTTAGGTTAAAAGCCCCAAAAACTGAATCCCTAGGATTCCTATTAAGTAAATATCTCTTCATAAGAAAACCTTAATAAAATGTTTACAGTGGACATGAATAGGTCTTGGTGAAGCTATAAGCTATGTCTTAATTTAAATGCTTTTTTTCCCTTATTCTGTGTTGTGCTGACCTATTTTTTCATGGAAGAAAAAGACAAAACACAAAATCAATTAGATGATAACTCTTTGATGTCTCTTCCCAATGGAGAAGGAAAAGCTCTCAGGCAAATATTTTAGGAATAGTCATGATCTAATGCCAGGGGAAATCATCCACTAGAAAAATACACCGAAGGGGGAAAGTTTTGCAGGATAGAAAGAATCAGAAAAAAATGACGAAAGTTGAATGAAAATAACAGTGAAAATGATTACAGTAGTTGAGATCTCAGTAGTATCTGTGAACAAATTTTCTAGTAAAATTCATAGTGGATTATTTCAGTTTTGTTATTTGACTGGATTCTGGGTGACTGGATTCTATCCCTGTCTTTTCTACTTATGACAGCAGTTCCTGTGGCTATTCTAGCAGCAAAAGAAGTGCATTAAACCCAACTAACATAAATTTCATACTATATGTATCTGCTAAATCACAGTTCAGTCTTCACTGCCAGTCAGTCTTAGATATGTAACCATGGATCCTGCACAATAAACAAACATTTTCTTTTGAAAATGAAAAAACCAAAAAACTAAAACCACAACAAAGACAACACCAACAAAACAAAACCACTTATCTCTTCATCCTAATGGTATCAACACCTTTTTTTTTATTCCCTTTCTCCTTAAAAGAATGTCCTAATGATGAAACACACAATGAGAATTAAAGAATCAAAAACTTGGATAACTTGTTCTCTTAAGCTTCCTTTGGTGGTCAGTTGACTTAAAAATATTACACAGTGTATCTCTGGCAGAAGGAAAATTAAAAAAAAAAAAAAAAAAGCATGGCAGTGTTCACGTCTGAGCTTTATCTATACAGCATGGACCCTTTGTAAAATCCATTCTTGCCCTCTGCATCGTTCCCTGTGTTACACTGACAAAGCAGAAAAACAACAATATGGAATGCCTGGGACAGCAGCTTAAATTAAAACCGATTTTCTGACTTGCAGAAAGGTATACATAATTTTTCTTCAAAAAATATATCTTCACCTTCTACAGACCAGTCAGCTGACGGACTTAGGAAATGCTTGAAAATAAGAGAGATCATTTGCAAATAACCAAGTCTAGCATTGGGAAACTTTCACTACATGAAACCAGATGGAGTCGCCTCCAGAATTACACAATTTGTTTGTTAAGTTGTGGTGACTGTGACTCATACTAACAAAACACTCCTATAATATTCCATATATTGCTTAAGTTTGGTTAATTTGGCATTAGATGAATGACTCTATGCACTTGTTTAGCTTAGACTTTATTATTGCAGGCACAAGGTGACCTTCAAAAATTGTTTTCAGCCTGTGTTGCTGTTTTATTCACATGTCAACAGCATCTGGTAAGCATGCACTGTAAATTGCTAATTCAACTTCAAGCTCTAAAACTAGTCAAAGTTCTAGAAAGAGCATGCAAGCAGGTGTTAAAACAGTGAATTTGACTAGTCTGATCAGCTGAATATACCTTGGAGCTATTTCTGGCTCATATCCACCTTGTTCTGATTACTACTACTAGGTATAGTGGCCATGAATTGATCTATTCTCTTTTATGGAGATCGTTCATCCTCCCTCCTCTGGAGTCCACACATCCTCAAGAGAGTGACTTCCATAGCTTAGAAACACACTATACCATGAAAAAAAAAACAACTGATAAGAGCAGTAAAACTTACTTTCAGTTTTGTTTTCCAAACTTTTCTGAGACTAAGAGATTTCTCTGAGTAACATAGGGCTTGGATAAATTTATCTTAACATATAAGAAAGCATTTAAAAACTCTAATTTTTGAATGTTATTCTTTCATCTCATTTGGTTTAGAAAATTAAAAAGGTCGGACTGTTTTACTGAGCCAAAAGTGTTCTGCACAGTTTTATCTTGTCACATTTTAAACAGTTTCCTAATGTCAGGATTATTAGGAAGAGCTTACCTTTATGTAATGTACTAGCAAAGATAGTACTTTCAAGCAATTAAGGATCCCAGCTAACACTGCTATTTACTTCAGCAGGCTACAGTCAGTGACATCTGCTTTTATGGTTATACACTGAGAAAAGCAAAAAGGAATACATTCAGCCTTCAGGAAACCTTGATAATCAGCCAAACCTGTGTGCCACACCTTGTGTGGCAAGGCAAAATTAAAATGGCTGTGCAGCATTCCTCCCACATCTGAAAGGCGTCTGGCTATAATTTTCTTCATGGCTCCCAAGGACAGCATATTTCAGGTCTCTTTTCTACCCCCAGAAAACTTGGAAAATCTATTCATGACAATTTTTGGTGCTTAATGGTTAAATATTTGGCTTGATCTCCTTTAAACATAACATTTATAATAATTTTGTCTAGCTGCACCTTGAGTAAAACCACAGATATAAAAGAACAAACTACAAAGAACAAGAAATATTCTACAGCAAAATTGGCCTCTGACAGATATTACATAGGAAAGGTAATGAAATGGTTGTTCTTGAGGCACTCCAGGCTACAGAGAGACTTCACAGGAATTCAGTCCAAGCAAAAATATACCAACAGAGATATCACAATTAGCATAATTTATGCTTTTAACAAAGATTGAAGCTTCTTTCAAATTATCTAGCAGCAATATTCTATTTTCCAGAACCTGAGATTATCCAAAGCTTTCCAAAGGAAAGAAGTATACTATTTCCAACTTTTGTCTGGTGGGACTTATGAAAATAGAACTTTCAGGTTTATGGTGAGTTGTGAATTAGTTATTTAAATTACCGTGTTTAAGTAAAATGGAAACATTAATGCAGGAGGTGCTTGCCACACCTCAACCCTTTCACCATGTTAATGACAAAACCTTCACCATTGCTCAGAAACAATATTACAGTATTCAAAGGCAAAGTTACATGGAAAACATTATACTAAATGCTAATTCACTAGTAATTAAATATTACACAGCCCTTTTATATCTAGATTTATCAGAAGGGTGTTTTACTTCTATCTTACTCTGGAAACAGCTTAGGGAAGGGTTCACAATCTGAAGGACAGAGTTCATGCAATATCTCTCTCAAGATCAAACATCTCAAACATACTCTAAACTCCCCTTTCTTCCTGTTGTCCCTTCTCTTCAGGCTCAGCCAACCTGGACGGTTCAAAGCATGAAGTCACTGATTCTCTCTACTTATTTGTACTGGAGAGAAATCAAGTTTCAATAATCCACATTCACCTGCAATCCCTGCTCAATGGTAATCCCCATCTTCCTCATATTGCAGAGTTAAAAGGACCAGGAATTTTAATTTTAAAGGGGTTCATTTTAGGAAAAATAGTTCTTAATCATATTTAAAGAGGCAAATAGGTCTCTGGCAACTTTACGATAGGAAAAGAAAATCCTCTTTTGAGCAGATCACAAAAACATGTTCTGAAGTAGAATTTCTTTAAAATCTTCAGTTAGGCTTCATCAATAGAAGGAATCTTTCCTTGAGGCATTAAGAAAGTTATTTTGCTAAATTTGTATCCCACTCACTTACATGTAGACATAAAAATAAACAAATACTACTGTGGGAGCTCGTTCTGGAGAGGATGGGCTAGAGGCTGGGAACACAACCACACAGCAAATAACCAACATCAAGTTTTGGGAGATGAGAAACCACAACTGATGATACTCAGACAATTTACGGTGAACTTACGGTGAAGAGCAAAGGACTCTGGGACCGATTGGGAGTGGCCATGCAGATTAACAGCCTGTGATTGGCCAGAAGGCTTCTAGACCATTCCACAAGAGATTAACTATATCTGTATCGACCCCACTTCGGGGTCTTCTGAAGCAGCCCTTTTTATGTTTCATTTTGCACCCTAGTTTGTGCCCTTCTATTTATTTAATAAATATCTTCATTTTGGGACTTTGGCTGTACCCGTTCCTTCCCTGTTGCCTGTGCCACACGACCACACCATCATCAAGCTCCCAAGGCCGGAGGGTTTGCCCCGTGCACTGCAGATCCCCCAGTGTGTTGTTGCCAGCCCATCTCCGGCCGTTCCGCCGCTAGCCGGGTCGAAGACCACTGGAAGTTGGATGTTTGCTGCAATGTACTACTTTTTGTTTCCTCAGTTTCACCTGTTTTTCTGTTTCTTTTCCTTTTAAAGTCATTCTCATAATTATTTCTGTCTCTTCCTGACCAAAGTGACTATGGCTAATGCTGTAAATGCTACAGGCTGACCATGTTTCCTGGAGCTGCTCTCTGTGGCACTGGACTCCCACTTGATCAGCCACCCTGGGCATGATCTTGCCCCCCACCCACAGTCAGAAATCCTGTCCCAGTCTTGCCTGCCCCCATTGTGGGGGTAGGGCTGCTAGTCTTTTCTCTAGCAGCACCCAGCCCTCTGCAACACCCAGGCAATTATTTTGGAAAAATCTCAGTAGGAAGAGTGTGTTGAGGCTGTGTAAACCAGCAATTTTCCCGAAACCACATTAACAGTCAAGCATCATGGTGCCCTGAAAAAGGCATTTCTTTCCAGGCCACCTTATTAACCGAGGTCATCTAGCTTAGCTGAGATGGGGAAGACCACTCAAGTTGGCCCCATGGAAAAGACTCTGTGTCTGGACCAGCTGACTGGCCATATGGAGATCCCCAAGCAGTAGAAACAGGAGATACACATGGGTTCCTAGAGCCACATGTCCTCAGTACTAAGGGTGGGCCTCAGAGTGCGGAGATCTCCCAAAAGAACACATGTAGCTCAGAGGTTGAACCTGAAGGTCTCTTCTCACCTTGCATATGACCAACTCCAGACCCATCTGTGTTGGGTGTGGGGCAGATTCAGGTGGCTCCAGAGCTGCCACTGGCCAAAGCTGAGCCTGGTAGACATGCTGGTGGCACCTCTGGAAAAATATTCGTAAGACCAAAAACACCTCACAGGCAGAGGAGGAGGGAACAAAAGTTAGAGAAACAGCAGTGAAAGCACTCAGGTCAGGGAGGAAGGAGGGAAGGAGGTTGCTCCAGGCACTGGGCAGGCATTCCCCATGAAGAGCCTGTGGAAGAGGTTTTTGCTCCTCAAGTCCTGCATCTTGTGGGAAAGAGACCCACTGGAGCAGGGTAAAGAATGAGGAAGAAGAAACAGTAGAGGCAAACCATATGGAGACTGACTGCAAGCACACAGTCACCAGCTCAGGAAGAAGGGAAAGCTGAAAATGAAAATTGGCAGAGGAAAAAAAGGTGGAGCCATATGAGTGAGGGAGCAGCTGGTTGGGAATTTGGTGATAGCCAAGACTAACCAGCCACAACAGTCATTAAGTTTCTGCTCTGCCAGTGTTAGGTTTGGGAGAAGATAAGGGAGATACTGTGTGTACACTGCATTAATATGTGTTATTCTGCTATGAAATATTTGGATATACCATTACCTGAAGACATTTAAAGTTAAGTAAATACACAATGAAACCAGTGGGTTGTTTTTACTATATTTAGTAAAAACAAATGGCCTTTATTTTGAGCTTATTTGTTTCTTCTCTCTCCCTCCCTCTATGAAACTAAGTTGAACATCTTATCAGCTCCCCCCAAGCTTTATTACATTAACCAGATTTTTGAGGCTGTGATAAGCTTACTGCAAGTCTTGGAGGCTCTAGTAAGCCATTTCATTTTTTGAACTTAAAATCTATAAAGGATTTTCCTTTCCACAAAGTAACTCATAAGTCTGAAGGCTAGACACTTCCATTAGTGATTGTGACCCTTCTAACCTTAAACTGCAGTTTTACTTTAGAGGATCTAAAGTACTGACTGCAAGGTGTTCCTGAGTAGAGAATAATTTATTTCTTAGGTTCAGTGACTGGACAACAGGTAGAAATTAACACTGTTGGGGTTTGTTTGCATGAAGAGCTTAAAATAGGAACAGAGAAACACCAGTATTTCAAACATTCCAAAATTTATTAAATTATTAAAGCAACTAACATTTGAGAAAAAAAATACCCAAATCCAAACCCAAAATGAACCATCACAGACCAAACCCCATTAACTTTTATAAAGGAATTAGAAGAAACATTTTCATACAGAAGATGTTTATAAAATATTATTTTCAAAAACTGGCTATTGATAGAGATAAAAGTATTTGTTTACTAGAGTGGTAGCAAACCTCCCTTTTTTAATTGCACGTTATTTGTAAAGAGAAGATAAACTAGTTTCAAGTCCTGTTGCTATACTTGAATGACAACCCATACCTGTGTGACGAGAGCTGAAGAGGATGGTTACCCATGTGCATGTTCTGAAAACTGTGTAGAATGGTAAAGCTACCTAGAGAAAGAAGATGAGATTTCCCCCAAAATCAGGGGTCGTACCTTCCTACCATGTGGAGACACTGGCTGTGTTTTATGCTTTTCTGAGAATCCCAAACACGGCACAAACACCTGTGAAAACTGCTTGCTTGTGTTCTTCACCTTCCCAATTAATGAGCTAGAGGTATGGGGAATAAACTTTGAAGACGTACTTGTTCCTTTTCTCTTTTGGAACTGTTCACATCAGAATGCAAATAAATTTTCTCTGAAAATCCCAGTAGGCTCCCAGTGACTGCAGCTACTGTCCCATCAAAGATCAAGGACCAGCTATCTGGTTAACATTGCCATTTGACAATTCTGGTACAAAACATATATTTATACAAAACTGGCGGACCTGAGTTCCTTTATAAAGAAGGACAGAGGAAAGGATTTCTTTGGAGAAAACACAACTTACAGCCACAGAGCATTGTCAGATGCTTCCATTTCCTTCTTCAGTGTGAAATTTTTTACTGGAAAATATATGGACCACTCAGTTTGTACGGTAAAGTATTTGTGGTACAAAACTCTAGTTCAGACTTTCTCCATGAGCCCTCTTTGATGAACATGTAATAGAGTTTGCGTGTGCTAGGAAAAAGCCACTTGGAGTTCCTCACTCTGTGCTCCTCATCCACCCCAGGATGCCAGACAGACTGCAAGTTTATCCAACAGCTGCAGTTCTACTTATGAAATGAGTAAGAAGCATAAAAAGGGCAATGGAAGGCTCTTTAAAGCATGCAGAAATTCTACATCTGTCTGCTGCAAAACCAACTAGCAGTAGACCGTTGTTCTCTGGTGATTGTAATTGTGTCCCTCCGTCCTTGTCAATGTTCCTAGCAAAAATTGTTAAAAAGAAGATTTTTCTTAGGGGGTAAGTTGTTGCTAACACAGGAAGGTGTAATTTCCACCTTTCTGCAACATCTTTATTGACTTTCTTTTTTCCCTGTACTCAGATGGATTAACATTAAACAGTCTTGAATGTATCTTTAAAAAAAAACACAAAAACTCAGCAGGCTGCCTAAATTATTTGAAACTGCAATTTATATTCATAGCACAATGATATGTGAAAAGTGTTTATGTGTGTTTTTCATAAAGTTCTTTTCAGTAAGGAGGTAAATGTATGGGAAAGAAAACTCTGAGGTATCCTTGAGTCTATTCATGCATCAGTCAACATCAGTCTTTTCTTAAAAAAACCACAACTCTAAAATTAGTAATTACCACGTCATCTGAGTAGAACATTATTCTAACATAATCTGACTTTAGGTTCTGAATATTGTAGTTAGGAATGGTATAAGGCCTAATAATAAAGGCTATCTATTTAACCTTCAGGCAAACTTAGCCATTTCTAATGTTTTTTTCTTAGGTATATTAATCTTTCAAGGTTTCTAATGAAAGTAATTTGAATTTATAGCATAACTTCCCTACAATAAGTACCAAAAAACTTAAAAAATTGGTTTACAAAATTGGGAAATAAATTCTCCATACATCACTCTGCAAAACTCAATAGACTTTTAAATGTTTTTCATATTCAGGTCAATAAAACCAGAAGACAGGATCAAGACCCAAAGATAGATGCCCCATATTAGGAGCATCTTTGACTTAAGGACTATATAGTTGCCCTCACTTACACATCCAAACAGAGCTCAAGAAACCTTTGGACAATGCTCTCAGGCACATGGTGCAACTGTTGGGGATTGTCCTGTGTAGGAATAGGACTTGGATTGTATATGTTCAGTAGGTCTCAAAGGAATAATTTCATGTATTATTTCTATAAATTATTAGATTTTATTTAAAAAATTTTCATTTGGTAAAAAAAAAAAAAAAATTAAAAATTCAGAAGAAAAAAATTAGTGCTCTGGAAGGCAATATGTGGTGACTGCAAGGAAGAAGTGCAGGAGTTTTTTTCACAATAATCAACAATTATATGTTTATATTAAAACAGCAAAGTAAAATATATTTTTTGCATTTGAAAATAATTTTAATAAGAAAGTAATTCAGAAGCTGTGATATTATCTAAAAGACTAGGCGACCCTTACTCTAGTTAGGAAGTCAGGCATCAGAGAACATGATTAAGCAGAATTTTCATTGTTTGTGTCTCTCAAGAGGCAAAGCATAATAAGACCCTTTAATAATATTGTGAAGAAACACAATAAGATAACAATTATTTTCAGGTATCAGAAATGTGCATTTCAGCTTATATTCCCCATAGAAAGTGGAAACTAATAAAAAAAGATTAATTTAAAATAAAATGCAGTTATCACAATTTTACATTAAATAATTCTTCATGCCGTCCTGTCTTCAGACCTTTGTAGAAATATCGCCCTTCAAAGTTTAGAATAAAAAAACTTTATAGTTGCTGATTAATTTATTCTATTGTTTCCTTATTGTTCAAAGATATGTATCTGACAATGTTTTAATTGGAAAGATTTTTAACTTTTATGTTATGCTAAGATCATAATTAAAGCTGTTTATATCACTATAATTGCATGTATGAAACATTTATATATTCTTTAGGAAACGAATGCTTATAGCTATGATGAACTAGGAATTACATCCCACATATATGTTTAGATGCAAACACATTCAAGCAGTCTTTAAAGTTAATATAAGCATTGCTGAGTATCAGGTAGTCGGTTTTATCAAACATTTTGCTGCAATATCTGTAGGTCTAGATGAGACAGTGGTGTGGGAAGGAATCAGATACTTGGCTGTCAGTGAGCTTTGCAGCTTCAACTGTCCAGTTCAGAGAAGCGCCAAAGTGTCTGAAAATGCTTTTGTGATTCCACAAATCTGACTGACATTTGCAAGCTAATTCTTCTCACTGTGCTGAGGTGGTCATCAAAAAGATAGCGTGAAGGAGAAATACTACAAGGAACATCTAGAATACTTGTATTTCAGAAAAGGTTTCTCTCTGTAGGGCATACTTCACAAACACACACACTTTTATAGATACGCACACATGTATATGTATAATCTCTTTATAGAACTGTAAGCAGGCCGGGTTTTCAAGACATTACTGGACGTGCTGTCATCACCCCACAGAGCAAGATTTAGAGCTCCTGAGACTCTGCCAAGCAGAAACACTAAGCAGTTCCTGGCAGGCACTGCCCAGTGTAACCTATGACACCTGCTCCAAATTTCCAGACTAGCTTAGTTGTACCTAGTTAAAAGAGCTCCACTTCATAGCGTGATTGCACCAACTGGTTAAATTAGCACAGAAATCTTACCGTTCCATTTAAATACAGATAAGTCTTCTTCCTCGGAATTCTAAGGAGACCATTCAAGCACTTCCTAATTTTATACTGAATTTTTGCTCTCTTTCTCCTTTCTTTATGAATAATGTTCCCAAAAATTATCCTAGGTGATTGGTTATAAGGCGTGCAACTGCATAAAGAAGTACAATACCTTTGTTTTTCTTAAGAAAGGTGCAATGATAAAAATCTTGTAGGAAAAGTCAATACTTTATTTCTGAATGTGTCTTACTTATCTTATTCCTCTGCTACAGAAACTTAAGGTGTCAACTATCATTCAAGATGTCTGCTTCTAAAACAAAATCCTTGCCTGATAACTTTAAAAGATACCATAAATCGATCCTCAAATTTCTCTTCAATCACTATTAAATATTCTTAAAATAAAACTTTGGTGAAACTTTCAAAGGGATTTTTCTCTAAAACTGTTGCTAAAAAGACAACAGAGCAAGAGTTCAGGTTCGCGAATTAAAGGGAGCACTGATTTACACTGTTTTTTGGTGTTGCTTTTCATTTTGTATCATAAAGAAAGTATTAATTTTTTCAGAGTTTTGGCAATTTAGCACAATTTTTTTTTAATAATTACTCAGTCTGTATGTTTCCGTCACTTTTGACAAAATGCTTGCCTTGTGGCTGTGTCTCTTAAGAAAACCTAGCAGAAAGTTATGGTGAGAAAACATCTTAGCTAGAAGAAATGAGGATGAAAATTTCTTGTTAATGAAGTGGAATAAGCTACCCAGTCTTTGTGTCCTCCCCTTTTTCATGCAACTTTGAGTATTTCAAACATATTAAAACAAATTTGTTTGCAAGATCTTTCTCACTGATGCATAATTGACCATACAGACCCAAGAAACAAAAATTAGGATAGGAGAAATCATCCAGAGCAAGGATCAGATAAAAGATAGTAGACATAGGCAGAGAGTTACTAAACTCTCACTAATATAATAATAAAGATAAGCAGCACAGAATGAGAAAATGGGGAAAATAACTTTTTTCAGTGATTCAGTTACTAAGTACACAGGGTAGCCAGGTCCAGGGAATATCTGTTTAAGAGGGAAGATTCTCTTTTCAGGCAGGGATTCTTCCAGGTCTATCAGCAACACAGATATTTTCCTTTTTCTACTCTTTATTATTGCATAAATATTTATTCTATTCAGACTGTAATTTCTAGAACAGCCATTCCAAAAAATAAGTGCTGTTTTTGTTCCCTTTTTTCCTATTCTTCTCTTCAATTGATGGATCAAAAATGGGAATAGTCATTTCTTAGCACTATTTTTTTAAATTTTGTATTGTGTATTTATTTCAAAAAAATAACTTCAGGAAACATGTCATATTCTGCTTATAAAAATAAACGGGCAGATAACATTATATTACTACCTGCAGAGCTCTAACATAAATAGAGAAAAAGGTCAGTTTTCTTTCAAAGCAAGCTTCTTGTATTTCTTTGTATTATCCTACCTCTCCACCTTCCTCATTCAAGTGGCATTTATTATACACATAACATTATTAGCAATAAGACTCTAATGAGAGATTATTTTATAAATATGCAAACTGAAAAATGTCCAGGACATTTGATTAATGTCTTTAACAGTCATAATCATACATTGGAAAAATCTAGCTACCTGTTTTATATATGTTTCAATTTTAGTATCTGCTGTAATTAAGTTAAATAATATTCAGTTTGCTAAATCCTGCAGTTGCTTCCTGTTCTTTCAGCTTCAAGAACACCTGGAGGTTACCCTGCTGTAAGCATAATATTCATAGTTTTTATAATCAAAATTGACTACAATTCTGTGATATTCAGTGGTCATTTACAAGCAATGTGTAGGGTTTTTTTGCATTGATTTCTCCTCTTTACCCACACAACACATTTTTATGTTCTGCTATTTCACTTTAATACAGCCATTATCAAGTCTATTGTACCCAAGACTCTTTTTTTTATGGATAATATTTTTCTTTCCTTACATAAAATTGTTGAAAAAATTCGATGACCAGTATGTTATGAAGTAGCAATAAATGTGAAAACTGTAACTGGAATAAAGAACTGGTGTTTAGAATAACAAAGTATGAAAGTGTACTTTAAAGCCTTCACTTATTGCTCTCTGCTGCCACAATAAATTTATCCAAATATTTTTCTGGTCTTCTATAATGGTGTCTAAAGCTTTAGACCTGAAGGGGAAACAAAAGTTGTTAAACTAAAGGTAACCATCATGAGATGAATTTCCAACATGCAGCACCAGCCTTAGCAAGAGCCAAGAAAGATTCTCCTTCAAGTGCTCTCATCCTTGAAAACTGATGCCCCACTGAAACTGCCAAACCAAGCAGGTCATTGCTTTCTCAGTCAGGCCTCAAGTCAGCCCAGTGTCAAAAGGATAACTGACTACTGTCTTTTCCTAGGAAAGACAGCACCAAAGGAAAACTTAAAAGGTTATTCAGAAGCACCTTTTTTAGGCAGAGAGGATTGAGAGGCCTGTAGGGTAGACAGGGTGCAAAAGGCAGCCACACAGAGACACTGGGCTACTGATTAACTTAGTGATTTGTGTGAGAAATTACCCTTTACCGAGAACTGCCACTGCCCCTTCCCTGGAAACTGAGGCTCATCTTTTTAAATGGCATGTCCAATTGAAACTCATCAGAAGGAATGGCAAAAAGGAAACAGATTACAATCTTTCTCCTATACTTAAATTTTTGAGGACTCTTCCTTGTTTCCCTAATAAGAGTCACTTAGGTCCATAGACCTAAATGGGACCAACATGGAATTTTACAACATCCTTGGGGGAATCAAGAGAAAAAAGTTTTTAGTGCATCTGCAGACTCATCCTAAACCATTCATTAAACCTGGCCACAGGCAAGGTTAGAAAAAACTTGGCAATCATGACTGTAGATAACTTGAGTAGATAACTAGAACCTTTACAATTTAATTCAATCAGCTGTGTGGATACCCTTCTATTAAACAAGGTGAAAACTGAACTTTGACTTGTTGACAGCAAATGTAAAACAAGTTATCATTGGTCACAAAGGGCATCTTGTGGTGTCATAGAAGTGATCACCGTAAGAAAGTCAGCCACGACCAAATTACCAGACCAGTATCTGAGATGCCAATTTTCCCTCCACATTTCAAACAGGAAGTAAACATGGTGATTGTACAGGTCAAAACAAAAAATTAAGATCTGGTGTTTTATGCAAATAAAAAATCTTGTCTGCATACTTAATTCAAGTGCAGTGCCTTGCTTAAATAAATTTGAGTTTGCCAGAGCTCAGGGCTGGCAGAACTCAGTCTGAGAAACAACATGAGATCAGCACATTTGGCATATTTTCTGACTGCTATGCCACCACTTGGGATTTGTGGCGCCTGAACAAAGGGTGTTGATTGAGATTCTCATTTCTGGTGTTTGCTGCTGCTTGCCCAGGGCAGTGAAAGTAACGCAGCAGTTTCAACACAGTTGCACAGGAATGGTCTGTCTGGAATATTTGTGTCCATCAAGGCAGCCTATTTCTATCTGCTGTCATCTCATACAGCAAATTAAGGGGAACAAGAGTGGAAAGGAGGCAGTATGGAGTCTCTGCTTTTGACTGTTCATGTTTTTCCAAAGGGGAATTGCTATAATGTTGCCCAAATATTACTCCAAAACTCCCTCTGAATCATTATAAAGATACTCTTTTTCCTAGGAAACCTGTGGTTACCCTTCCACATCCTGTATCTCAGCCCTGTGTATCTTATGCTTGGAAGTTTTCTCATGGAATAATGAAATGGCCTGCTGGTCCACCAGAAAACCTCGACAGTTGTGATGGCTGTCCTCTCTAGTTTTTCCTGTGTGTTCAGTCCCAGTACTCTCTCATTAGGGATTCAGATCACAACCGTATGTTACAGCCAGCTGCTTCTGGCAAGATGACAAGAGTGTGAGCCTGAGAAAGCAATCTCCTGTCCACTTCACTGGGTTTGCCCAGGCCAGCACAGGATTAAGTAGAGTAGAACCTTCATCATACCAAGGCACCAGGATGCTGCCACCTGTATTACATATGAACGCAACTTTGATATTTCCAATTAGGCATTTATTTGCCAGTGTCTCTCCCAAACAGTACTTTCTAGACAATGCCAAAAATAACGTACATCCTCTAAAAACTGGCTTGCACAATGTATATACACAGGCCTTCTGTTGCCTATGAAAACTCAGCTGTTTCACACACGTGAAAGGGGATACTGGGTGTGGTGGGCAGATAGCATGAAGTTATTACAGCAGCTAGATTTTAGGCTGACTATATTATCATTAACAAGGGGTGTGTGAGTAGGAGCATGGACACATATGAAATAGTGAAAGATGTAATTTGTGCAAGAAACATTTGTAATACGGTAGCAGAGACCGGGGTATGCTGCAAATGCGCTCCATGCTTTAGAAATGCAACGAAGAACATAACAAAATCTGGAACTCCTATGACCAGCAATGCTCCCATTTAATCTAAAACAGCATGCAGATCATCCCTTCACCCCTCTCCCTGGAGGGAGCTTATACAAAAAGTTTTGTGAAAGTATGTCTGTACATAAGTTTTCAGGTGTAATGCTTCAGTCCTTTGAAATGCTGGATGTTGTTTACCTACTGTAAGATAGTTGCAGTGTTGTCAGCTCTCACAGCTTACAGTTAGTGTATTTTTAAAGTCTCAACTGTGGTAATTTCGTCTTGCTTGTGAATTTTAGTGTCTCTATAAAAAGGAACTGAGATTTTTATTCATACGGCAGCACAGTACGTATGCATGTATGTGGCCCTAATGCAGCATAACTACACCACTAAATAAGATGGATAAAATTTTATGTACTAGAAAGTATCACAGGTTTTCAATGTTCAGGTTTGAGCAGCCTGACAGTCATCCTTGTTTACTCAATCAGTCCAAGTTTTGCAGCTCTTAAATGTAATAAGTAGGGCAGAAATATGCTTTTGTACAACCGCCTCATAAGAAGAAAGTAACAAATGTTAAAAGGTGATATCTTTTAAAGCTGAATTATTAAAATGCTTAATAAGTCACACACAGGAAAAAAAACCTCAGAGGTACTAGCACATGCAAAATAAGCATGAATGGATGAATGAATTAATGAATGAATGAGCAAAGCTTTCTGCAGCCCTTGTATAATTTCTTCTACTTGTGAAAACTCATGTGGATTTAATAGCTGGACTTGCTGTTAAACTAAATTATATTATGTTCAGCATGAAGCAAAAGAAGAGTATTGAATAGAAAAATTAGTAATTTATGTTTGACACAACTATCAAATGTGTATCAATGACTGCTCTTCAGCTGTGAAAATTGCCTCACTTTCATCACACAATGCAAAATGAGTGACATTAAGACTAAAAAAATGCCACTATGTTTAGGTTTTTCTTAGAGGAATGAAAACAGGGATTATTATTATTATTATTGTTATTATTATTATTATTACTAGTAGTAGTATTATTACTAATACTAATGCTATTATTATTATTACTAATACTATTTTTTTTCTTTTAAATATTTGGTATTTTTCTATATGTGAATGAATTTGCTAACTTCATATGGACTCCATTATAGGAAATGCCTTGTTTAGCAGATTATATCTTTAGCTCTTGAATATACAGGTTCACATGCCCAAAGAACCTGGCTGCCCATAGTCCAGCTGCTTCTCAGATTCCCTCAAGACATCCATGAAGCTTAGAAGCATAAGCACAGGTTCAGCCTCAAGTCTTTTTGACAGAGGTTGAGACATCACAGTACCTGAGCCAGAAGTATGGCCACAAGGCAGCTTTCAGAAGAGAAAATCCCCTGACCTGTGCTCCCAGCAAAAAGAAACAAGAAGGTCAGTTTTTCTATCAGCATAATGCTCAACCTGGAAATTTTTTGGTGAAAGAACTCATTTATTGTGACTAACAGTGTCATTAAACATGCTGAGGCAAGGTTATCACTCCAGGACACATCAGTTGTACTACAATGAAGAGAGTGAGCTCTATACTACTTCCACTTTTCAGAGAATGGCATCTTTCTTTTTGTTTATAGTAATTAATCCTTTCTTGGTTTCACATGCTGTGCAAGTGCATTAACCCACAGCACATCAGAATTTCTATTTTCAATCCCACAAGAATTTCAGAACAATACAAACCTTGTTTAACTTCAACTAACTTTAAGTTGTATAAGAAAAGATGTACCACTTTATCTTTCATAAGGAAATATATATTAGAAAATTGCATGATGCATTTTGGCTCCAGCCAGTATATTTTAAGTGAGCTTGGCTGGAAGGAAGCCAAGGAAGGAGAATGCGTAAACTGACAGTTTGTGATGCTGGTGCTGTTTTACTGAAGGATATTTTTTGGACATTACACAAAGCCTGAAATCCTCCTGCTTGCCAAAAGAAGTGATAGCTGTAGACAACTGACTGCAAACAGTCACCCTTCTCCTTTCATTGTTATGTAACTATTAACAGAGACATAAAAGTAAAGCACAAGACGGTGTCATTCAAATGTGTGTTTGCCCATTTTTTCTCAGAGTTGATATTCTCTGTTAGGTCTCTGTTGAACCCTTAATTACAACCACATGATTTCTGTGACAGAAGAATTTTATTTGAAAAAAAATCACTCCATTGGCAAAATAGAATACTAAGCAATAAGTAGTAGAGATAATGTACATCAATGCTGGTGTAGTGATATTCCTGTTGGTACCACAGGTATTCCACAATGCTAAAAGGCCAAGTTAGCATGACATATATTAATTATGAGTTGAAATGGAAAAAAGAGAAAAGCCCAGATTTTTGTTGTAACCTATAGTAACAGCTAATAAACTCCTAAAATAGGTTTGAATTTCACTCAACTGGTGAATTTTTAAGTCCTGTAAGTTCAAAGACATGAGTGCACTTTGAAAACTAAGAAACAATGCTATGTATTAATCACAACCCCTCTCTTTTGCTCACTTTCCCTTTTCCATGTATTAATATCTGTAGGACTGCCCAAAAAAGGATCCAAAGACATCACAGTCTCTCAGATGTAAAACAGAGTCTGATCCTCATTTTGGGACCCTCTCCAAGCACAGCTGTGAGCTTCATGAAGTTTAAGATATCCACAGTCAGGCAAAAGGTTATACATATAAACTACCGAAAACTGGGGTGTTTTAAATAACAATTTTTTTACCTTTAGGGTTATTTCATTTCACCAAAGGAAGACATTAAATGTGCAGATGACCTCTGAGATCAAATTACCCTTGTCTTGATGGACTCTCAAAACATGAATTATCTACATTGGCACTGTTTCACTGTCCATGATCCTTTATCTCAGATTACTGCTGTACTTTCTGGAAAATTATGATCAAACTTGCCTACAACTGCAGGTTCAAAGAACCAAACAGAATCTTCTGTTTTGACTATTAAGGACAGTATTCAAATCTGACCACTGATTGGTTTGACTATAACTTCCCAAAAAACTCACTTTCTCTCAAACCAAGACAGGAATACAGGACAATGTTTCACAGTCATGCTTGAGGAATGGATTTTACTCTCTTTTTAAAATGATAACTAGTTACTACAGTCAGAAAATTTTATCAGTTTGTCTAAATTGTTTGTAAATAAGAAACTTATCAGAATCTACAAATATGTTATCCTTCTTTAAGTACCAAAATCAAACACATTATTGTTGCTTTGCAGAGGAAACAGGACCAGAACTTGACATTATTCCCCTCAATGGCAAGAATCCCACTGACACAGTCTTCTAGGAAGGAGGATCAAGCCTGAACAACAATTGCCAGCACTGTCCAATAATTACACTGTCATTTAGTGTGACTGAGAAGATCCAGGCCTTCATTTGCAGATGTCCATATTTCTCCAAACCTTTGTTATACAAGTCAGCTTTGTGTTGGGTTACAGATGCCAATCTCTTAGGTTACAATGCTAAAAGAAATACCCTTCACCAGTTTGTGTTAAATGGCACAGGAAGGCAGCTAAGCATATGGGCTTTTCAAGAGAAGAAAAAAGAAATTCAAATTTTTCATTATTTTAATTAGACATAGAACAGGTTGTAGTTTAATTTTTACCTGGAGACACAGAAACAGAGAATAATCTGCAGAAAGGACCCACAAGGATCCTAGAATCCAACTCCTGGCCCTGCATAGCATATCCCCAGAGTCACATCATGTGTCCAAGAGCATTGTCCAAGCACTTCTTGAACTCTGTCAGGCTGAACTCGGGTTCTGTCACTGTCATCACAGAGAAGAGTGTCTGCCCCTCCTCTTCCCTCACGAGGAAGTTGTAACTGCAGTGAGGTTTCCTCTCAGTCTCCTCCAGGCTGAACAGACCAAGTGATCTCAGCTGCTCTGCATACGGCTTCACCTCAAGGCCCTTCACCATCCTCGTGCCCTCCTCTGGGTATCCTCTAATAGTTCAATTTTTTTTTCCTATTGTGTCATGCAAAACTGCCCCCAGCACTTGAGGTGATGCCACCCCAGTGCAGAGCAGAGCAGGACAATCCCCTCCCCTGCCTGGCTGGTGATGCTGTACCTGATGCCCCCCAGGACACGGGTGGCACCCCTGGCTGCCAGGGCACTGCTGACTCATGTTCAGCTTGGATCCAGGTCCCTTTCCATGGCACTGCTTTCCTGCATCTCATTCCCTACTCTGTCCGTACATTCAGGATTACCCCATTCCAGATGCAGAATCCAGCATTTTCTCTTTGTTGAACTTCATATGGTTGATGACTACTCAACTCTCTAATTCGTCAAGTTCTCTCTGCAGGGCCTCCCTTCCTTCAAAGGGCTTGAAAACTCCTCCCAGTGCAGTATCAGTGGCAAACTTGCTTCTAGTCCTGGATCCAAATCATTTATGAACATGTTGAAGAGCACAGGGCCAAGGGTGGCAGAACCCACTAGTGACAGGTCTCAAACCTTTTGTCAGCCCGTTCACTGCAACCCTTTGTGCCTGTGTTCTCGCCCATGACATGATGTGTTCAGCTGTGGGCTGGACATTTTGCCCAGAAGGGTCTTGGGAGAGACAGTATCAAAAGCTTTGCAGAAATACAAAAACATTACACAACAAAGTGTGAACAAGAACTTGAGATTTGAAACACTCCTTTGTCCTTTTGTATGAACGTTGATCTTGTACCTACATGGACAGCTTGAAAGCTCGTTTTTTTGCATATATTCAAAAATGTGTTGATAAGATCACTTATGCTTAACTTTCCTCTGCTTTTCTTGCTTCATTGGGATTTCAGTATGAAGCCAATCAAATACCAAATGAGCAAGTCAGGTGTACATAGCAAAATAAAAAAGAAAAGCGATTACACTTTTTTCTGGGGCTAGCAGAATCATAACTGTTTTTTTCCAACAGGAATGTTGCACCCAGATTCTAATTAAATTTCTAGTCTGTACAAGAAAACAAGCTAATAGCTACACAGATTTTCTAATCATTCTTAAGTACATCATTATTCATGGTAAAGATTTCTTAATCTCATTTTACCTTATTGTTTTCTCTTTTCACACTCTTTTGTTCTAGTGACACAAAAAAAGAAAAAAGACAGGGGTAGGAGGTTGCATGGTCTTACTTCCTTCTTTTAAGATTTGAATTAGATAGTGACTATTCTGACACATATTGGTAGCTTAGAACATGTAGGACTATCATCTGCTCTCATGTTTGTGGTCCTACCTGCCTCCCATTTCCTGAAAATATTCAAAACAGAATTGCAAAAAATACATAGAACTGGGAGATATCACCTTTCATGTTATTTGGCACTTTCATGCAAGGCAACCCAGATAATTTTCTGTATTTTGGGAATCACAACATAAAGGATGGTCTCACTCCTAGGGAAGAAAAGCCATTTCTTTCTCATGGAGAAGCTTCACTGAAAGTCTCAGAAGGTGATAACTAGGTGTTCTGGCATCTTTAATTTACACAAAATTTAGATGGAAACACCAGACAGAGACACATGAGTTACAACTCTCATGGTAACATCAATTTTTATACCTGAAGAACTACCAACATAATAAAGAATCAATACAGTTCAGGAATAAGCCTCAAATCCCAAGATAACCTTAATAGTTATCTTATGGGAGCTGATATATTCCCTGAAAAAATTTGGTGCATCTTTCTAGACATATATTAATACTCTTTCATACATCATCCACTTTCCTTGACACGTTATTTGCCATCTCTGTGGTATTTATAAAAGTTTAAAGCTAATAGCACAACAAATACAACTAATGGTACTGCAGATGCATGTAAATCTTGGGAAAAATAAATTATAGAGTGTCACAGTAAACTGAAATTAATGGAACTGAAGCTGAGTGCCTGAGAGTAAATAGGTTTAGTTGTATTAGAAGGCTATCCTCTAAAATATTGAAGCAAATAACCCTCTTGCTGATGGCTAATTGCTTCACTGGCATGATACTATACCATGTTTGTATAAACATAAGAAATCATCTAAAAATCAATGGGTGAGCTGATACTGGGCTAGATGCAGGAGAGCTGGTAGAGACCTGAAGAAAGGTAAAAGACTTACCTTTCAGGACTGCAGAAAGGATTAAAGCTTTTATCTATATATGGGATGCTAAGAAAAGATCTGTTAAATCCTGTGTGTCCTCAGGGACACAAAAAATGTCCCTTTTCCCATCCTTCACTTTAATTCAACCATATTCTATGTTATCTGCTATTCAAGTTTAAACTCTCTTCTGAAAGGGAGTAGCTAGACTCAGCCTGTTTCTTACCAAGCAAGCCTTGCCTTTTCGCTTTACTGGAGCTGAAGGTCAGTGCACTGCTGTTACAATCCTCATCCTCTGTCAAGGAGGCAGCATGATACTCATTCCAGGTGAAGTGCATCAGCTTTGACAAGGGGTGATTTTGGTCAGTGCCCTAATTCAAGGGAGAGAATCCCAGAATGCTCTGGGCTGGAAGGGACTTTAAAGGGACTTTAAAGGTCACCCAGTCCAAGCCCTTATCATGGGCGGGCATACCTCCAACTAGGTTGGGTTTCTTAGAGCAATCTGGACTCTGCTGTCAAGCTGAAGTCGAAGGGGTGGTTTACATACACCTGTTTGTTGTATTAGCTGCCTTGTCCTTACCTGGACAGGTCTCAGTATGGAATAACGGAATAACTTCAAAGAAACTGGACATTCAGACAACAACAGCTTCCTTATTGAATGAGACTGTCAAGGAGACTGATACAGTAAAAGTCTGTCATATTATCTTTGCAGTTATCCTGAAATTCCCACAAAATGTAAAATTCACTTTTTCTTGTTCATTCTTGTTTGAGAAATGTCAGTGTGCTTATGAGACCAGAGTTAAATACAGAGTATCAATGAGCAAAACAAAACCAAAAAATAAACAAAACAGTAAAACAAAGCAATAAAACAAAACAGCAAACCCATTAACCTGAAACAATATTACTCTGACCTGTGGTATAAACTTATCTGGTAGAAAAACAGAAAGCCAAATGTTTTCCTCTAGCATAGAGACCTCACCCGGCATCTTGAATCTTTGAAAAGCAATAAAGAAAGCAAATATAAAAAAAAAAACAAAAAACCTCCAGGAAAGCTTGATGAAATTGTCAGACTCCAACCTGTTCTCTAGATCCACTTTTCTCTTCTGTGTTAATTTTTTTGAGTTCCACCCTCACTGCAGCTGTGGACCCTATTGCTTGAATGTTTATGAGCTGGAGATGTCTCAAACTTTAAACATAAAAGAGGAATGCAAAACATAGGGATTGCATCAATGCCTTGTCAGCTTTCACAAGCTCATCCATATCCAACAAGACAGTGTGTGTAGAAAACTTTCCTAACACCATGGTAAAATACAGCAAATAACCCACATCTGTTTACAGATGTGAGAGCAGGTGATATTAAATATCCTCCAGAATAACTACCTTCAGATCATTTATTCATCTTTTAACTCTGTTACATCCTTCTGTCATCCATACAGGCTTAAAATACATGAGTGAAGAAAATACAGTAATTTGAATGTCAAACTATATAGCAAGAGTACTTTGAAAGCTTCTTTTCTATAGATTACTTCTGCAGAAGTATATTTCACATTTTCATCATAAAAGGATTATGAGTAGAAGAATTGCTTATTTAGAGTTGGAATGACAAAAGCACTGCTAAGAAAGCATCTCCCCCCTTATTTCTGACTTTTCTCATTGATTCTTTACTCCTACAAATCCTTTCACGTACTTTAAACTTTGTATCTATTAACCACATTTCACACAATATTTGTCCTGTTTTCACCCACATCTCAGTCACTTCCTCAGAAAATGCTATTCCTCTTATCTGCTGCAGCATCTCCTGACACTTTGTAAACAGCAGTACCTTTCCATCTAAATCTTTAAAGTAGCCTGTCTGTAGATGTCAAGAGAGCCTATCAGGAAGAAAATATGAGACCTTTCTTGTGAAATTGTTCTGCCTGAGCAGTTCTGGTGGTTAAGCTTAAAGGAACATAATCCATCCCTGGTGCTCTCCTTAGCACTTGTATGCCTTTTGTGGATGCACACAATTCCTCCCTCATTTGTTTCACCAGACCCTGGTAAGTGATATTCTATGCAACAATTACTATTGACATAGAAGCACTAATAACTCCTGCAGAGAAGATAGAAAAATATCATTGCCACAAGTGGGCTTGTAATTTGCAGTTAATAACTCAGAGCTGGTTGAAAAAGGGCTAACCCCGTGGATGCATGGGAATACAGTGGAAATATTCTCTCTTCGATTTTTTTCCTCAGGTTTTATACTGACAGAAGGAGTAACTGGAATATTTGGAAATTTTCAGTTCTACCCAAAAAGTTTTTGCATTCGAATATTTCTCAAGGATTTTGTTTGTCCTTATTTCTGAACATTATATTTGGAAGTGCTGGAACTATGAGGAGAACAGAAAGTCAATTCCTCAACTAATATAATGAATGCATAATTCAGATTTCCACTCATTTTTGGCGAGAAAGGAAAGATCTATCATTGGTGGTTGTGACAAAGGTTGCTATATGCAATGCAGTTCTCTTCATAGTTTGATAGCTTCTTAAAAGAACAACAAAAACATACTCTTTGTGTCTCAAAAAAATCACACTAACCACCGCTTATGAAATAGACTAGAAAATTTATTTATGTTTTAAAATTATCTGTTATAAAGGAACAGAACTCCTTTTACTGCATGGCCATCAAAAAAAGAAATCAAAAAGCAGCAACTTCAGATGGGTTTGCTTAAATAATAGACTTCCAAATGTATTTCAAATTAATAAAAAACAAATAAACATACAAACTATAATTTAAATCAATACCATGCTGGCTGACTTTTTGGGATGGAAAATGAAAATATAAAAAATAATTTCAGGACCAGCAAATATTCCGGCCCTAGAAACTCATTTTGCCTCCCCACAGAGTTGCCTAATTTAACATAATGCTTTCATTTTCAAAAAAGGGGAAATGGATTATGAAATGAAAAATAAGAAAGTTTAGATTTACTGAATTTTCTCTGCTTTATCTGGGGAAAAGCAATGTGACAATTTCCAGGAATAGTTAATGAAACATGTTAATTATAAAGGACTTTATTTTGATCTAGAAGGAATCAATAGGACAGGATCTTTGCAAATCATGGTAACAAGAAACCAAAGACCTTATTAAAACCTTATTAAAAATTCCAGATTTAAATTAAATTAAAAACCTTAAATCAAAAAACCTTATTATATATTCCAAAATATACCTAAAATGCCTATATTAGAACAGTTGCATAACTTCACATTCCCCTTCTGATTTCACTTCTACAGCTATTTTAACAACAAGCTAAAGTATTCAACCCTCAGAACAATGTAAACAGGGCTGGGCCAGGTTTTAGCTTAGTTAAAAAGGTAATATAAAAATGAATACACCCCCCCCCCCCAGCCCCCCCAGTTATGATGATTAAATTTAAGAAGGGGCAACAATTTAAGATCTCTGCATGTAGAAAAATAAGGCTTCTAACAAATCAAATTACTTCTTGAGTATTATTTTTTTCCAGCTCTCTCAATGGCAACATTTCAACAAGTTTAAATGGGAACAGGATTTGACTCTTGCAGATGGAACATTGTGTGTCTGAAACTTTGTCTTTTAGGTTCATCTTTCAATGCACATCCAGTGACAACAGTTGACTCCACTAGTAATTTTTTAATTTACTAAGCCCAAGCTGATTTCTGAAAGAGAAGAGATATAGAAAATGAAGACCTTCCCTACTGACATGACAAATAATGCATAGCTGGGAAGAAGGACTGAAATGAACTGCAGGATTTAATAAAAACATGAAATTACACAGTATTATATAGAAAAAGTATATGCTACGTATGACTATACTGCAGCAACTAAGGCTGAAATATTCTTCAGTGAAGTAACAGAGGCTGGCAGAGGCTGATATAAAGATATTTCAAAGAGCAAAATCAGTAAAATCCATTAAAACCCTCTCAAAACTGATGAAAAACTGCAAGGAATGTTTCTGTGATAATGGTGACCTTTAACTTCACTGCTTTCAAGAAACGTACTTATCTTATTAGTGACTTTGCTGGTGTAAAGCAAGATTTAGATACATTCACTTGTGGGAAAAATTGACATATACGGACCGTAATAGCTTTTACCCAGGCAAATATGCTGCATTCAAAAGGGGAAATTAGGAATTTCTGCACAGTTAAGAAACTGATGGACATGTATGAAGACTGAGCTGATGGTTCACAGTGTTTTATTTTTCCTAGGCTAGAATAACTCTGGAAGTAGCTTCTCAATTCACTGTCAAGTCATCAGACACACACACGTACAAATAGCTGTATTTAATTTTTCATTCATGCTTATCCAATAAGTAATGACGAGTCCCATTAAATTAGAAATAGTCTTATTCATTCTCATTTATTCTTCCTAAACAACATGTTCTGGTAGCACATCATAATATCTTTGTAATCGAAGTAACAATCCATCCTTTCAGGAAAATGAACTAACATCACTCTTAGAATTTGTGTATCTGGCCATTACCTACCTTCACCTTTACTTTGCCTGTCTCTGAATTTTTAACACTACTATTTCAAATAGTGCTTAAACTTGCATGAGATTTTTTACAGTGGTGTGCTGACTCACAGTGTTTATTATTGTACCCAATTCAGAAAGATGCTGAATTATGTTGGTTCTGAAAAGTTTATCATTTTGTTGTTTCCTTAAATGGCCATCTATCCCTAAGTAATTGAAAAATGGTTAGGATTAGGATTTAAGGAATAATAAAAATTTAGAGTATTGGGAAATCCATGCGTTTACATGTTTGCAGTGAAAGGAAAGAAAGAAATTGTTTTAAAAATTCAAACATTTAGATTCCCAGTTAATGCAATAAAGAAATCTTTATACCTGGCTTTGTTCCCATTTTTCATCTGTTAAACCTCTGAGGTTTTAATCTAAAAATGTAGTTGAATTAACAGTTTTACACTTAAAGGGTTTTTGGTTTTCATTGCAAGTTTTATATTTTATTGCTATTATTTGCATTTAAACACATCCTGAATGCCTTTTTCATCTGTACCTGTTTATATTTTCTCCTTTATATTTCAGCTATGATTAAACAAAGCACAGCGACTTATGAATGTACTGCTCTTACAGTTTCATTGTGTTATTCTTTCTAGTTCTCTATCGAAATAGAACTACATTAAAATTGTTTGCATGCTGTCTCTTATTTGTGTTTTGAAGCATATAATAGGTGTCAGTAATTCTTGGTCTATTCCTAATACGCTTTTGGATGTATAATAACATTTTACTATAAATAATTTTCTATGTAGTCGATAAAGGCCATTGAGCATGTGCATGTCTCACACAGGTCTTCACACACAGGTCTGATAAACTCAATTAGAGAACTTATTTTTAGTATTTGTAATGGTTGCAAAAAATGCCAGTAAGAGTAATCCATTTTATAAAATAACACAGAATATTCATATCCATGTTGTTCCTGAGAGCTATTTGGTTAAAATGTTGCAAGCTGGTATACAAACTACAGTTTTAAAACATTGTCTACGCACAGCATGGCATCTCCAAGTTGCCTCGCAATAGAAGAGTTCTAGTGTAGCGGTGAATATCAGAACACAATTTTCCAGCTGAACGTCATTGTACACAAATTCTTCTGTTATCAAATTGCCTAAATGCTCCTGCAAGGTGAAGCACTGGGAAATTCTCTGGCCACAGTGGTTCATCTTGTCTCTCCTTTCCCACAGAGCAACTTTCAGAGACTGGTTATAGATTTTTCACTTCTAGGGAGTTCTACATGTTCATGAATTTTCCAGCGATTTCTGTATAGTTGCCTCTTCAAAGAGACCTTTTGGAACCATGAAAAAATGTAGAATCTACTTTTTCGAATTCTTGTTGCACTTATGCACCTTCACAAGTCTTTAGGTAAGATGCTCTCTGAGAGATCGTTCCTATTTCCAGCAGTGTCTACAGGAATAACATCAGAAAAAAAATATCTTTCTACCAAACTCAAAAAGGAAGCTAAACTGTCTACAGTAATCATACTAGCCATCTCAAGATGTTTCTATAAGTACACAGTTTGCTACAGTCTTCCAGGGGATGTAGCAGTCCTTGAAAAGGAACAACGCAGCTGCCACAACTCCCTATGGAGACTGGTAACATTTTCAGGCTGTTAACACAGAGACACTGTGTTCTGTGCCCTACACCAAGAGTTGCAGGGCCATGATTGCCATTTCTCAGTCTTGCATGCACCCAGATGCCTGAACTGCTCTGATGAAGTACAACAGTAAGACTCTTGCCTTCCTCTCCCCAGTTGCCCAGGGAGGTGGTGGAGTCACCTGGATATGTTTAAAAAAAGACTGGACGTGGCACTCAGTGCTATGGTGTAGCTGATGAGGAGTGTTAGGTCATAGGTTGGACTTGATGACCTGAAAGGTCTTTTCCAACCTTGTTCATTCTGTGATTTTGTGACCTTTTCCACTCTTGCCTCCAGCTTCTCCTGACAGCACCTCCTCTGCTGCCAGCTAGTAATTCTTTGCAAAGCTGCCCCACACTTTTTGTTCCCTGACAGGGATGGTGGAGCTCAGTTACTTCCAGGACTAAAAAGAAAAGAGTTTACTCTTCCTGGGGACATATGGCCAGAGTCAATGCAAGGCAACTTCTTTATTGTACAGCAAATTGACACTGAAACAATGCTGAATAGATAGAACCCATGTTATTGATTAAGATCACCTTCAGTTGCCTTGTGCCCATGATGTTTCTGAACATTTTTTTTCCCATCTCCTTTTATATATAAGATCAGTTATTTATAAAAATGATTAGTTATGAGAAGCAGTATGGAAGTAGTCTGGGAAGTCCCAGACATACAATGGAATGAAGTGTACTTGTAGATTTTTTCAACACAAGTTCTGTATTTCTTAAAGCCCCAAATCATTTGCTGAGACTTGTTTAACTTTCATATTATCCTGTTCACCTTGTGGTTGAAGTTGGAGAATATATTCTCCTAATAAAATTTGGTCAATATAATATTGTCAATAAGACATTATATTATGATGATTTATTGAAAAGTAAGATAACTTAAAATTTTCAATAGAGATAAAAAGCAGCACTAGAGAATATGTAAAAAATCTGTACATAATGTAGTAGGTTGAAATCCAGATATGGATTCCAAAGTGGAATTCTTTTTAGAGGATAAACACACATTATTAGAATTATCAGTTTATTACATGGCCTCTACATGGTTGACAATTACTTTGTTTTACATACCACAAACAAAGAAATGAAGAACTCTTTGTCCAAGTGCGATGCTGTGATCTACTGAGAGAAGCTGTTTACCACATTTTATGGTTTGAATAATTGGCTGCTGGATGCCATCTTCAAGTTTCTGATGGACTGGTGAATGTTTTAATTATGCTTTTTGTATTGCTATTCTAGCCGTTCTTTTGAAATTTATTTTCACACTCAGGAGCATAACTGTTATTGTCTTTTTGCTGTAGTTTGTAAATTCTGATCATTTCCAATACATGATCTTTACAAAATTTACCTGTATTTATGTAACTACGATTGCTACGATTGAATTTATTTTGTTTCAGTTCTATTCTTTGCAGTGTTATATTTTCTGTACTGCTTAGTTTTCTTCCAGCTCTTATAAGAAAGACCAACAGATGATAAAGGTTCTCAGAGTGGCTAAAACTGTCTGGCTACACCACCATATGTTTACTTTTGTAACTTTGTTTCAATGTTCTTAATCCAGATGGCGGTAGAAGACATTGTATGTTATAGTACATTTTAGATTTTTTGCCACATCCTTATATGTTTTCCAGATGGCAAGCCAAACCTATTTCTTATCACGGATAGAGAGCTTTTTCTCCTCTTTTGTACTGGGTTGCTGCACTGCTTTGCTAATCTCAGTTTTATTATTTCTTCATTTTAGTATTGTTTTATCTTTTCTTTAGGTACACAAGACGGAATCTAACTTTAATGGTCTACTCTAAGATACTAAGATACTGTCAGAGCACTAGAACTACTGAAATGCTTTCTGACATATAGGATACCTCCTCCATCTACATTACCTTGTCAGTTTGGTTTTTTTTTTTTTATTATATACAGTCTCTCATTAAAGTCTATCTTGTGTGTTTGGAAGGGAGTGGCATTTCTGTAGTAAGCCAGAATGTGATCCTGGTTACTATATTGCGACTTTTCTGGTGATTTCAGTCATAAGGCCTCCTTTTCACCTGACAGCTCCAACAGTTAAATAACAGGCATTTTGGTCAGCTGGATGCTTTCAGCAATGGCTTTCTCATGATGCTTTCTGAAACTCAAGATCTACCCTACCTGATGTGATGATTTTATTTCAAAGAGCAAAGAATACTCATTTTAAATATATTCACACTCTTTTACTGAGTCTTTAGCGGACCTTTTATCAAATGGAGCAGATTGCCACTTTTCTGTCACTAGCGCTCCCTGGATAAATCAAGTAGTATATTCTCAATTGTTAGTAATAGGTAGCAACTTCTTTTGCAGGTGCTATTCAGCAGCTTTGAATCAATGTAAAGCCTCAGAAAGAATAGCTAGTTCCCAAGAATGTGATTTCATATAAAAAGGCTCTAGGTTGAAGCACTTTCTTCATCCTCTGAAATGAAACAAAGCCATTAGGATTTTCATCATGAAAAAATAACATAAGATGCTAGCTTCAGAATAGCCACCATGAACAAGATTAGGATACTAGTTTGATACTAATACGTTAGAACAACCACATTATAGACATAGTTTTTCAATTTTTCCTGTTAGTGTTCTTCCATTTTAAGAATGTGATTTAACATCCAAGTCACCAGGAATGTGTTCATTTTAAAACAAAATAATTTCAAGACTAAATAGTGTGGAATCTGGAGAATCAAATTCTAATACACTGTTAGAGATCAGTCTATTGCTTGAAGAACTTATTTTCTCATTTGTTTTGTTGTATTTCCTAATAAAGCATTGTCATAGTTTGATGCTGACCCAATGCCAGTGCCCCCTTGAAAATATATCTTCCTCAAATAACTGCTGTGAGATGTGACCAGGAAGAGAGCAGAGCAGGCTCAAACTTAGAAAGAGAGGAAAAAAACTTTATTAACCTACACTAAAATAACAGAAACACACAGGGAACAGAATGAAAACCTTCCAAACATTCCTCCTCCTCCCACCCAATTTCCACCAAACCACAGTGAGACAAAACCTTGGATTCCTGATCAAATTACCCTCACTCAAGTAATCAATTCTCAGTCCATCAAGGGAGAGAGGAGTCTCTCTTGTACCACAGTCCTCCCACAAAACACTGTTGAAACTTCCCATGTTTCCATGTCACACATGGCACTGCCCGGAGAAACTCTGCCATGGTGACATGCTCCTTCCATGTACAGTGCTCTCACCACCATCCATGGACCAAAACTGCTCAGGGTTCTTCAAGGATGCTTTGCCAAGTGCTAAAAAACCAACCATGTCTCATTTTGGGACAACAGTCCCCCCATTTTCTCATCCCCTGGGGCCGAGGGTCTCGAGAACAGAGCTCTTCTTCTCCCTGAAGACAGAGAGCAACACCACACCCTCTTCATCTTCCTCTGTTCACTCCACTCCTTTATATGGTGTCATTACAGCAGGTCAGTCTCTCTTGGCTCAAGGCATCACATCCCCCTAAATGCAGTTTCACGTATTACAGGTNTCGGTCCTGCAGGAGCTGGCCCGGTTCCATTCCCTTCCACCTTCTCTCTCTCTCCGGGGCTCCGGCCTACCTCAGCCTGGGCCTCCATGGCTCCCCTCCCCACCCAGCCTGTGGCTGGGCTGAGGGAAGATGTGCACTCTCCAGGCAGCCAGAACAAAAGAGAGGGAACTTTGGGAATTCTCTGCTTTTAACCCCCTGTGTTCTCAGAGGTGATCCCTGTCTTCAGTGGTCACACCAGGTGTCAATATTCAAATCTGAACACTGACTGGTTTGACTATAGCTTCCCAAAAAACTCACTTCCTCTCAAGCCAAGACAAGCATATATTAATCTAACGGATGTATTTCCATAAAAAAAAGGTGTGACTACTGTATGATTCTATTTCTGCCATTGCTTACTTACCAAAAACATACTATAATGATGGGTGAAAATAATGAGCTTCCTTCTCATTTTTGAACACTTTTCTTTCATAACAGCAGCAGGGCTAAGCTGAATCCATTTCGGCAGTCCAACATGCTATGTTATGCATTTTGCTTAGAATTTGCAGGTGCTATTTATGTGTCCACTTCACTAACATGTTTCCTACATTGTTGATAAAGGTCAATAGCCTTTCACTTAATGATTATCTCCTCACTCTCCTCACACAATACTGGGTGGTTTCAAAAGAGCCTATTGTCTTGCAATGCTACATGCACCTGTATTTCAAGTCCCATAAAGCCTAAGTAATATCACCTTTTTTAGGTCAAGGTTTTTTTCCCTATGAACAGACCTTGACACGAGAAGCACAAAGGTAGATTGTGCCAGCCCAGTTCTGCACCTTTGCACTGCCAGTACTGCATTACAGATGCATTCCTGATTCCACTGTGATTCAACTGTTGCTGATTTGACAATGCAGTGGCAAATTTGGCTGCTGTCTTCATGTGCACATCGAGAGTCTTAAAATCTGTTAAAGCCATGCTCCTGGAAATCTTCTTTGAATTACAAGGCTTTAGTCCTCAGTCACCTTCTGTACTACTGTGCTACTTAGGAGAGCCCACTACCCTAAAATACAAAATGTGTATGTACCTTAGCTTCCTTTACTGTTTACAAGCTTGTTATTTCCTTTGTGCTCTACATGTTCCCTGCATAATTTGAATGGTGGAAACCATATCTTAAGTATCTGGTTTTGTGCATTGACAGAGATGGATCTTGAGCTAGGAGAAACTGTATTCTAACCCATTACAACCAGTTTCATATTCTTAAGCAGTCCTGCAGAAAGTGACCTGAGGCTTCTGGTCAATGGCAAGCTGAACAGAAGCCAGCAGTGCCCTGGCAGCCAGGAAGGCCACCCATGTCCTGGACTGCATCAGGTACAGCATCACCAGCCAGGCAAGGGAGGGGATTGTCCCACTCTGCTCCGCACTGGGGCAGCCTCACCTCAAGTGCTGGGGGCAGTTCTGGGTGCCACAGTATAAGGAAGATATTAAACTGTGAAGAGAGTGTTCAGAGGGGGGCAATGAAGATGCTTAAAAGGCCTTGAGGTGAATCTGTATGAGGAGTGGCTGAGGTCAGTTGGTCTGTTCAGCCTGGAGAAGAGGATACTGAGGAGAGACCTCACTGCAGTTGCAACTTCCTTATGAGGGGCAGAGGAGGGGCAGGCATTGATGTCTTCACTCTGCTGACCAATGATAGGACTTGAGGAAACGGCCTGAAACTGAGTCAGGAGAGGTTTATGTTAGATATCAAGGAGCGGTTCTTCACCCAGAGGGTGGCTGGGAACTGGAACAGGCTCCCCAGGGAAGTGGTCACAGCACCAAGCCTGGCNGGTCAGTTGGTCTGTTCAGCCTGGAGAAGAGGATACTGAGGAGAGACCTCACTGCAGTTGCAACTTCCTTATGAGGGGCAGAGGAGGGGCAGGCATTGATGTCTTCACTCTGCTGACCAATGATAGGACTTGAGGAAACGGCCTGAAACTGAGTCAGGAGAGGTTTATGTTAGATATCAAGGAGCGGTTCTTCACCCAGAGGGTGGCTGGGAACTGGAACAGGCTCCCCAGGGAAGTGGTCACAGCACCAAGCCTGGCAGGGCTCAAGAAGCCTTTGGACAATGTTCTCAGGCACATAGTGTGATTCTTGGGAATGTGCTGTGCAGGACCAGGAGTCATATTTCATGATCCTGATGGTTCTCTGCCAACTCATATTCTGTGCTTTTATGATAAAATGCCTTTGTCATCAAATCATCATTTTCCTTTTCTTTGTAAAACTGTCATTATCTATTTAAATGGGAAGGAAGCTCCTGAAAAGTGGCTATCATTTAATAAAAACCGAGATCAGTAGAAGTGCAGATGGAAACGTGTTACCAAAAAAATGACATGGAGTAGCCACCTCAGTTGTAGCAATTTTTTCACCTATTATGTGAACAGAATTGATGCTGTCTCACCTTGAGTACTGTGTGCAGTTCTGGCTCCCACAATTTAATAAGAATGTGGAGGCACTCAAATGCATCTAGGGGAGGTCAACAAGGCTGGAGAAAGAGCTGAATGGGATGTCCTGTGAGGAGCAGCTGAGGGATGACTTCATTCCTCTTCTGTACTGCGAGGGCAGTGAGGTACTGGCACAGGTAGCCCTGAGAAGTTGTGGATGCCCCATCTTGAAAAGTGTTCAAGGCCAGGCTGAATGAGGCTTTGAGAAATCTGGTCAAGTGGAGTCAGAGGAGTTCACAGGGCAGGGGAGTTGGAACTGGATGGTCTTTAAAAACCCTTACAATCCAATTCATTCTGTGATTCTATGACGCAATAATTCTCTTTCACGAAAAATAAGGAATCCCAATCTTTGTTTGAAGAAGAGAAGTAATGAAAAAGTAGTTGCAGGTAGCTGTGGCTTTTTTCACAGATTCTTACCCATTTCACTTCACTCTGTGTCTGAGACAGCAGAGCTGATGAACCTGTCTGTGGTCTTGGAGAACAGAATTTTATGGCTCCTCTCAGCAAATGTAGAAGGATTAAATAATTCTTGATTTTTCTGAACATCTCTTTTGAGGATATGATACTTATGAGTTCTTAAGGTAGGCAAAGTAATTTCCATTTTTCAGCTCTGGAATAAGAATTTTTCTGAATTACTTGATAGAAAAGGTATAGGAAAGAAAATGAAGCTATTGCCAATGAGGTGGAAAAGGAATCAGCCATTAGTATGGCATAATCAAAGCCAATAATGCAAAGAATCCAAAACTGCTAGGCTTAGTAACAACATCATCTTCTGTGTCAGATAACAGCGCCTTCCTTTGAACACTTTATGCCATTTTTGCATATTTTATAGAAGAACAATCCAATATATATTACCATCTGACTTCTACAGGTTGTGCACTCAGATACAGTGTGTTCTTCCCTACCAGATGAATAGCAATTTCGTGAGGATAAAGCTTATTTCATGGGCTGGATGCTACCAAGAGTTGTTGACTCTGGACCTTTCATCTAAAAGAACAAATCTCTACTGGCACATTTAAATCCAGCTGTCACAGTGTTTATCATCTCTTCTGTTACTCAGCCACATTCCTGGAGGCACAAGAAGAGATGGGAAAGATAACTCTTTGGTTTCCTTTCACACTAAGATAATTATGAAGGTAATAATCAGATAACAGACAGCGTGCAGCTCCTTCAAAGTTACCTGAAAAAATTGTTGAGAAATAAAATGCAGCAACTGTGAGATATTTTTCCATTCCATTGAAAGTGGTTTTGGTAACCAGTATGTATCAGGTTTGTTATGTTATTAATTAGGGACAGACGTGGGTTCCTGGAGGCAGCCTTCAATGCAGGGATGCATCATGCTGCCTATAGCTTCATACTGGTGGCAAAGTGATGCATTTCCCATTGAGCTGATCTTTCCATTCTTCCTCCTGATTCAGTTTCCTGTGATATTCTTCTACAAGTAGAGTCACAGAGAGGACTGCTCTGAAAAGTGACTCTGGGGGTTTCCGGACCAATGACATGCACTGAGGATGTCAGACTGAATATTTTATGAACATGTTCTTCCATGGCATTTCCATGAGAAGAGGGAAACATGGCTCACACAAATCCCATGGGGTTCATTCTTCCTGAATTTTTCCCCAGAGACAATGCTGTGCTACAGCACAGGTGAGCACTTCTAGCCCAGGGTGCTGGGGAAAACTGAGCCAAGGTGACTGACTGCTGTTCCTAGGAGATTGGAGGCTAGATGGTATTTCACAACTTGAAGCAAGTTACACAGAAAGGAAAGAAGTCAGTGACTGATACCCAAAAGAAGACAAAAAAAAAAAAAAACAACAAAACAAAAAACCCACAAAGAACAACAAACAAAACAAAACAAAACAAAAAGCCAAAACCAAACAAACAAAAAAACAAAACTAAAACAAACAAAAAAACCCCACATGAAAAAAGTATCTTTCTTTTTATCTACATGCAGCTTTAATTGAACTTCTTCTGAGAAGTGCACTTCATGTATGTTTTCCACCTCTGCTGTGTTGAAAAACCTATGAAGCAGGACACCTAACTTTATATGTGAATGGAAAACAACCAGTCTTGCCCTGATTTTACCTTATTGGTAAATTTCAGTTTTCCCCAAAGTTATATGTGATGCTTTATGCTATCTCTGATATCAAGAATCCAGCAAGCAGATTTTCCCAATCATGCTCTTAGTGTGAACCGAGATGAAACACCTTGGGAATTTCTTGTAAAGCAAAACTCACAAATACATGTGCTGTCCTCTAGATCAGTGCAAGGTTCTACCAGAAGGGTGCAGCCCTGAGACCATGAACTCTATTTTTTTTCTTTTTATTTACAATGCTGTCCTATTTTGTGGTATTATTTACCATAAACAAAAATATTAAAAGTTATGTGGATAAAATATTTCATTAATAATGTTTACCCTCATGTTAAATAATTTATGCAATATCTTTTTTTAGTGTACCTTTTAATTACAGCAGTTTTCCATCACTAGCTAATTAACTTTTTAGACAAACAAGGATAAACACACCAGATGCTTTTATTATGAATAAACTGTATACTTGTGTTTGAGACAGAAGATAAATTGATGCTACTTTTGTTTTTCTTTTTTTTTTTTCCTTTGCCTTTGCCTTTCAGATATTTTTCAGGTCTATATTTATATCTGCTTAATTTACAAGAGATCTCAAGAAGTAATAATACCCTGTTTCTCTGCATGGTATGGGGACAACCTAAGAGAGCTAAACAAAAAAAAAAAAAAAAAAAAAAAAAAAAAAAAAAAAAAAAA
>VZSE01006227.1:418167-549228 GCA_013398275.1 Promerops cafer
AAAAAAAAAAAAAAAAAAATCTTGTTGCCTAAAGAATATGAAGCTTTTAAACAAAATTCCTGAATATTTTGGTACTGCTAACAGGCTTTATGTAACAAATAGTTATGAAAATAATTCCTTGATATCTGTTTCTTTCTTTTCAAGTTTCAAACCAAAGGCAATTCAGCCATGAAAAGATTCATGGCTGCATAGGTGTAACTACTTGTGTTCTAGTGGTGTTGAGTACCTGTCAAGAGGGAGTGGGTAACAGTGAACAGCAATTGTTCAAATCTTAAGAACAAGATACCAGTTTTAATACACTGGCTACAATATTTCATGGAACTAGATATATATGTGTCAGGATGGTGGGAAAAATAATTTCCTTTTGTTCAGCAGCAGCATTGATAACTGTCCTTGCAATTCTCAGTTGTATATAAACAGCACTATGCCCTTCTTTACCCAAGTTCACTGATCTTCAACTTGACTGAGTCAACTTGGAGCTGACCCTTAGCCAAACCTGAAGAAACTCATACAGGCCCTGATGGCCTCAGATCAAAGTCATGAACAAACAGAGCTTTTTCTGGTTTTGCTTACATCTAAAACTCGAGATCATGAAATTTGCATGAAATTAAATGACCAAATATTTTAATTAACCCCTTTGGGAACTTCAACAAAACTTCACAGAGCTTTACAAGTAAAGACACAAAATAGAAATAAGGTATGTCCGAGCTACCATGTTCAGAAAAAATGTGAATTGCCCATTCCCCTCAAGGATACTCATATTAGATAGATAGTTCAAGTCTATTTACATTGTGCAAGAGAACCTGCATATATCTGCATATAGAAACCTGACTTTAACAGTGGTATTTACAGATCCTGCAAGTAACCTTTTACCATGCAAGCGATGTGATTGAGCCCAGTATGGCATCTGTGTTTGGTACAATTTGATGAATAAAGCCAACTAACATTTATTAAATCATCTATTAACTACACGGATATTTATTTCAAACTGTCAAATGAGACTTTTACTATTTTATGGGTAACATCAAAGATTGTCTGCATAATCCAAAGGCACAGCAAAATGATAATCATGTGTAAGAAGTAGATTAGGTGTTCCCTTTATCTTCCATGTTGAGGTAAAAAAAGTATACAAAGTTTTCATAGGACATGCTATATCTTGGCACGGAGAACAAGCAATATAGAGGTTTTGAAGGGTCCACATAGTCCTTTAGTTATTTTCACTGGGTGAGGCAGTGGTGGTAGATGGTGCTCCATTTATGTCTGGGAAGAAATAGTGGAGTTCCTTAAGTAGCTACTCAATGGGGAAGCACATTGCTGCTTTTCAAACTGCCTGACTGATGTCTACTCACAGGCTCCCAAAGAAGACTGAATTGATAGGGAGCAATAGCACAGCAAAGACATCCATGCACTTCTAGATTTCAAGTTGATGGTCATTTAGGTACAACTTTTCCCACTGTCACAAAAGTGAATTAGCAATTTATTAAAATATTTTGATTCCTGCCTTGTCCTTTTTGTCTTTAACCTAGGGTGCTACCAAGTGAAATAAAATACTTGGAATTCTTGGTGTTTAATTTTCTTCCCTCTGTCCCCCTGCTCAAAACACACAAATTTTAGAAGGCATATTTTTGATGTTACTGCATATTCTTGCATACATCACACTGCAATTCTCAAAGGAATAGGTCTCCAGCCATTTCATTTACACCTCTTGTCTTTCTGGGACTTTTGAATTGTTCTCTTAAGATCTACATTAGGAAGGAAAACAAAATGTTTTCACACTGCATTTCAAACAATGCAACTCAGAAAATTACTGACAATGAGTTACAATAGCACTGCATTCTTTATCTAAGGATCTGCTCAGGAGAAAAAAGGAAGGAAGAAAGGGGGAAAAGCCCCAGGTGGTAATTTAGCCTCACAATAAATATATAGGCTGGGATATAAAAATCTGTAGGTTTTGTGAGGGGAAATATGCTGCAACTTTAACCTGACTCCATAACTGGAATAAGTTTTTTCCCTATTTATAATTTTAAAATTTGAAGTGGTTTCACTGACTTTGCTTTGCATACCTCTGATTAAAATACGTATTTTACATGTTAACAGCCAAAAAATTACGGCAAAAAAAAAGGTGGACTGCTTCTAGCCCTGAAAAATTCAAATATTTGATAAGTAGAAAACTAACACCTAAGAGATTTTGTGAAGTAAAAAATGAGAATTTCCCCATATTTCTAGTTCATGTTTTATTAACTCAGGAGAACTATAAGTGAAATAGGTTACAGAGGGTTTGCTTGGGTAGTCTCTTCTGCATGCTTGTTCTATGTCACAAACAGCAGAAGTGAGGTGACGAGGTGTTAGTACAGCCTAAACACAGCACAATGATATCTGTCAGCCCAGGCACAAAAAAAGAGAGTACCATGTCATCAAAACCTACTATACTGAATTTATACATGTCATCTTTAATACAGGTAGGCCTTTACAAACTATTGTTTTGCTTCACAAAAAGCAAGAAGTAAGAAGTCAAATTTTCCAACTGACAACTTGATAACATTGACATATTTCAAGTAAATTTTCTTATGAACTTACTCTGTAAAGCTTTCTAATGAATCTCAGACTCAGCCTAGCCAGCAAAGCTGAAGAATTAGCCATTCCTAACTTTTTGCGTTTTATGAAGGATTACCTATTTCCAGCATTTTTGTGTTCGACTAGTAATGACACTGCCCCATAAACACTTGCCTCCCGTGTGAAAATAGTAATCCAAAATCTGCATATTATGATGTTCAGGGAAGGAAACCTCTTATTATTTAAGTTACAATATTGCTGAGGCCTAAACTTGTGTTACAGAAGGGATGGAATTTGGCCCCAACACACCTGAGGAAAGTCAAAGGAATTTCTGTTTGGACTATTGGTATGGGTGAAAGTTTAAGAAAGTTTATCCTAATCCTAGATGCTCATTTTAGGAACTTCAGTGCTATTCAGACACTGAAATTCAGAGACAGACATTGGCTTTCAGTGCATAAAGACCCATTCCTATTCAGAATGAATACCTTGATATTACTATTGCCTTCAATGGAAACAGGAGCTGGGTTTCAAAGAAAACTTTTATATTAGTTTGCCTTAAAATACTCTGTGGAAGATCACTTGCTGACCTAAATTGAATGTCCAAAAAAGGAAGGAGCAATACTAAAGAAAAGCTTTGAATTATGTATGAGAGAAAATAGACAAAAGAATGAAAGACTACAAAAGTAGAAACTAAAATTTGGTGAGAAAAGGAAAATTTAAGAATTAGAGATTGATGCAATCTAAATCAGTGGAAATACGAACACACTTCATTCCATCTGGTCCAACATCTATTTGAGAGAGAGACAACAAAACACTGGATTTCTGTATAACATTAAAGGTGTAATTAAACGGTGTGAAACAAATCCATCAAAATCTGACTATTGGAACATTTATACAAAGTATGGATAGCATGTGAAATCTATAATGGTATTAGATGCCTGTTTTACCTTTGTTGAGCTAATCCTGTAATGAAAATTATGTTCAATATATTTAGTAAGAAGTGTTTACATATAGGTTTTTTTTTAATGTTTACATTATTTCAATTTAAGAGTCCTTAGGTTTCTTTACAATACTAGAGGTAAAAGATGTACAATACTTGAGGTAAAATTCTATTTAAATGGAAATGAAGATTTTTTTTTCCTTCTGTCTGAGTCAGGCCAGTTATGTGCTGGCCTTAAGACCTGAAAAACAAAATAAAATATAATCCCCACCTCTCCCAGTTGACTATTGCTTTCCTCCAAGCATTGCTAAAACATTTTATTTGGGAATTAATCACAAAATTAGGGATTAATTAGCTCCCATGTGAGCTCCCTACTAACTAAGAAATTTAAGTCCATTAAATTTGGTACAACCTGTCATGCAAAATTTTGGTCTTGCTCAGCAGTACCCTTAATTTTCTTCCTCTTTCATTTAGTTTGAATTAATGAATTAACCCAAACTATATCATGAGAAAAATTAAAAAAAAAAAAACAAACCAAGACTATTCCTTTGATAGATCTTAACCACGTTCAATTAAAAACACTAAAAAACAAGAAGGCACATCACAGTGGATTGGGACTTGAATTAACAATAATGTTATATATAATGCTTAAAGTGTAGTAGCTGAGAACCACTTATACTTTTTGACATGAACCTTAAATATAACCCAGTCTGTCAGTTAATCCATGTAATCTTTTTCCTTTTAATCTGAACTGACTTCTCCCACTACATAACTTCCACATCTGACGACATCCCACCAAAAAGGAAAAGCAAGGTTTTAAGGAAACAACAGCAAAATTATCTTTTGTTCTCAATCATGAATAATTGGTATCAGGATGCTAATTCTATTAGATTGTGTTCAATTATTCTATATTAGCTTCATATCTCGTTCTACTACACTCTATAGAGCAAAAACCTGTTAGCGTCAAGAGATTATTTTCTTTAAATGTAACAAGATTAGGGAGTTGTTTGGTTCATATTTAATGACAGCTGAAGAACACAATTTTAGAGGAGATTTTAACAAAGGCTTATACCTTCTGCAAGTCTAACAGTCACTATTGTTTTTTGTTGTATTTAGTATTTTATGTATTTTTACTAACAGTAAATTCAGTAATATACAGCAGTCAGATCAGTGAGTCTGTTTTAATACTAGAATTACAGAATTGTTCCATTCTGAACAATTAGAATAAATTAGTGCTTTCCATTTATGACTCTATCATATATCCACAGTCAGACTGTTTCGGTTGGTATAGAATTAATTTTCCTTCACAGCAGGTACAGTGCTGTGTTTTTTGTTTAGGATGACAATAATGTTGATAACACATGATTCAGTTGCTGAGCAGTGCTTAAACTAAGTCAAGGACTTTTCCTAAAGTCCTAGGTCAAGCTTACTATGCTGCCCTGAAAACGGGGTCGGTGGTGCACAGGGAGCTGGGAGGGTGCCCACAGGACAGCAGACTCCAACTGGCCACATGGCATCATGCTCAGCACATAAACTACAGGGAAAGCTGACCAGGGGCTGCTGCTCGGGAGGTGGCCAGGCATCTCCTGGTCATTGGTGAGCAGTTGCTCTTTACTTGCATCCCTTGTTTTTCTTGGGCTTTATTTTTCTCACTTTTTGTTACTTTCTCTTTCAATACATTTTTGATTGTTATTTTTGTCATTATCAGTTCATTTACTGAGCTGTTTTATTTTCAATCCAGGAGTTTTCTCACTTTTACCCTTTCAATTCTCTCCCCCATCCAAGTGGAGGGAAGCGAGAAATTGGCTCTGAGGTGGTTAATTGCTGTCTAGAGTGAAATTATGACATGCGTTTCAAAGTTTCTTCTGAATGTCTGCTGCAACTGAAAATCTGCTTCTTTTGTTTATTTTTACAATCCTTTAAGAAAGTGATATAAATCTTTATTTTCTATTATACATACAGAAGTGCTGTACATACATAAAAAAGACTGGTGAAATGGGAAAATATACCAAACATTTGGAAACCTTTTACATGAGAAATGTCATTTTTCAGCAAAGAATTTCTACAACTTCTCTTGAACATGTTTGGGGGAGATGTTTTTTGATAAAACAAATAAAAAAACAAAACAAAACAAAACAAAACAAAAGAAAAAACCAAGCAACCAAAAAAACTTCTTTAAAACAAAACCAACTTGTTTTTCAAAGTAGCTTGATCTGGCATGAAACAATCTTAAGAAATGCTCTAACAAGGATTAAAATGGGATATCAATAGAGTTTCTTATTTCCTATTGCATTGCTTTTTATTTGGAAGTGCAAGGTCTAACACTGAGTTGTTCTTTGTATTTTGTATCAATGATAATCTTTATCTGCTATTTTCCACCTATGAACTTTCTCACATTTTTTTATTTAAGCTCACTAGAGTATCAAATGGATTGATGACCCCAGCTCACATTGTCAGCAAGTTTAGCTGAAAGCATTACCCAGCCTTCCAAAATTTAACCAGCTAAGTTGAATAGTATTAAAGGTTAATACAGCCTTTCTCAGGCTGTATTTAAAGAGTGTGTTTCATTCACACCATTGCTACTAATGATGGATTATCTTATTCATATATCTGCTCCCCCTTAGGAGGCTACAGGCAGACAGGAAATTGACTTTATTTAATATGAAAACTTATTTTTAGTGTGCAAAATCCTATTAAAGTTATTTATATGGCAAGAGTACTAAGAAAAGAAGAGCCAGAGAACCAATTTTACGTCATTTATATCTAAATATCAATGAGTTTTACTGCCTTATGGGAAGCTGGTAGTTAATTAAATAAAAATATTCCATAAAAAATTCTTTAGGCTGTACTGTATAATTGATTCTACTTTGCCTGTCTTAACCTCAAGAGATTTACTTACAAATAAGAGAATTAAAAATCTGTGAACTAGTTATAGGTAAATTTTACTTTTCTGTTTTTTTAAAGTTTTATGTTACTTTTTCAAAGAAAATGTCCACTAGCAGCTTTTTACAACCATTAGAACTGAGTGGATAATTTCTGTTCAGTTATCACATACATAATTTGCCAACAATCGTTGATATTTTCTAACAGTAAGATTCAAGTAGGGAGAATTAAAAGAAAAAAAAGCTAACCAAACTAAAATATTTGAGTTTACAGTTGGTTTTTGTATTTAAGAGCTTCTTATTAAGAAAGATTTGTGTGTGTTGCATGATCTATGCCTAATACAGTGTCACTAATCTGTAGAACCGAAGCCAGCAAGGCATTTTATAAACAAATGCTTTTACAAGAAAATACCCATTCATTGAAAATGCATATAGTGTCTGTTTTCTCAAATGTCTTGACATCTTGTTCAGGAGAAGGGTGCTTCCTAAGAAATGAATAATTTAATTAAAAAAAAAAATTGGTATTTAAAAAAAGATAATTGACCTGAATTAATTCACAATTGCTTCTGTTAGAATAAAAAAGTCTCATAAAACATTAGTAAGACCTCTGTTCAAAAATGCACATAAAACAAATTTGTCCTTTTTTCCTTCTTAAAGGTAGTATTCATCCTGTCTTCATTTAAAGAAATTATGAAAGAGAATACAGAGGATCAAAAAGAATATATCCTGACTCACATTTCCCGCAATTTATATTAAGAGCAGCACAGAGTATAGAAGTAGAATGTAATTTTGTCTAGAAATTTGCTCTTAATAACAGAAGCAGAAGAACCAGCAATGCTTGTAAAGCAGAAATAGTTCTGCTATTATTAATGATTCTAGCTGTACACAAAAGCAGATGTGAGCCTTCCTTTAATTAGAGGTCTTGCACCAACTCATTAATAAAGCAGTAACTTGCAGCCCTAAAATAAATTTGTTTGCAAGATGATAGAGTAGCCACCAACAGTTACTGTTCTGTTCCTGCAGGAATACATTTTCAAAGGAAATATTTAGTGGCCTAAAACAAGCGTTGTGGTACGTGACACTGGCAACTTAGGTCAGCTGTGTCTGCACATGTGAAGACATACTACACTACACACGATTCAGTGGAGTTAATGGTTACAGTGTTTTCCTCTGTAGCTTAAGAACTTGCCAAGAAGATCAAGATCCATTGAGCAGCTTCATAGAAAACAACACAAACAATGAGATATTGTCTTAAATAATTGGTAACGCTTATGTTAAGCAGCTGTTACTGTGTGTGTTATAGGAGTTTGCTGGATATGTATTTTGTAACTACAATATTCTTGTCTGAAAATTCTGACCTCTGTCACAGATTTTTCTTAGTTTTTTTCATATTCAGTTTCACAAAATAATGGAAAACTAGCTAGTAGCTTAGACCTAAGAAATTTCAGAATTAGTTAAGATAAGCCATATAATTTTCTATTCCCTTGTAATGCAAATCACATTTAAATTTCTGAATAAAGAATGGGAAAAAAAAACCCTCTCATAAAAGAAGTAGACCTAAAATGAATTCTGACATAATAATAAGTTAATAAGAGGATAAAAAGAAGAATCCTGGGAGTGGCTGACCAGTCAGCCTCATCTCTGTGCCTTGTAAGGTCTAGTTTCTCCTGGAAGAAATGATGATCTCTGTATGTTGAAGCATGTGGGATACCGGGAGGTGACACGACCACTGCGACTTCACAGACCAGATCATGCCTTACTAATTCATACGGTGGCTTTCTGTGATGGAGTGACTGAACACTGGACAAGGAAAGAACTGCAGGTGTCATTTACCTATAAGGTCTTTGATATGGTCCTCCAAAACATTCCTGCCGCTAAACAGGACAGATATGGGATGGATGGATGGATGGATGGATGGATGGATGGATGGATGGATGGATGGATGGATGGATGTTTAATTGGGTGAGAAATTGTCTGGATGGCCATACCCAAAAGCTTTTGTAGTCACTGTCTCCATGTCCAGGTGGAAAACAGCAGGGAGTGATGCCCCTCAAGGGTCTATACTGCCAACTATGCCATAAACATTTTCCTTGATGACATAGTAGGATTGAGTACACTCTCAGGAAGTTTACAGACTACACAAACTGGATCTGATGGAGAAAAGGGATGCCATTCAAAGGGACCCTTACAGGTTTGACCGGGGAAATCTCTTGAAGTTCAAAAAGGTCAAGTGCAAAGTCCTGCACCTTGGTCAGGGTAACCCCCAGTATCTGTATGGGCTGGAGGATGATGGGACTGGCAGCGGCCCTGCCAAGAACAACTTGGGAGTGGTGATGGGTGAAAACGTGGACATGACCCAGCCATGGGCACTCCCAGCCCAGAAAGCCAAACATGTCCTGGGCTGCATCCAAAGCAGCGTGGGCAGCAGGGGAGGGAGGGGATTCTGTCCCTCTGCTCTGCCCTGGTGAGACCCCACCTGGAACCCTGCATCCAGCTCTGGGGTCCCAGCACAGGAAGGACATGGACCTGCTAGTGCAGAAGAGGACCATGTAAATGATCCTCCATGATCCATGAATGACCAGAGGGCTGAAACGTCCTCCCTATGAAGGAAGATTGAGAAAACTAAATTTTTGGCCTACAGAAGAGAGCACTCATTGCAGCCTTCCAATATTTAAAAAGGGGTCTGTATTAACGACATTTTTTCTAAGTTCCTTAGGGACAGGAAAAGGGGCAAGAGTTTTAAATTGAAAGAGATTTAAGCATATTTGAGTAGATTTAGTATAAGGAAGATATTTTTTACATGAGAGTGGTAAACATTGGCACAAGTTGTCCAGAGAAGGTGTGGATATCCCATCCATGGAAGTGTTCAAAGTCAAGCTGGATGGGAGTTTGATCTAGTGAGGGGTGTCCCTGATCATTGCAGATGAGTTGGACTATATGATCTTGGAAATTGGATCCCTTCCAACACAAAATAATCTTTGGTTCAGCTTTCTGTTCAGAAGACAATTACCTTCTTCAACTATATAAACAGAGAGCTGGATGAGAGGTGAGTATTTTTTTCAGCAGTCTACTGTGTAATCTCAGAAAACTTGTTTCATTTAATCTCATCCAAAAAGATTTTAAAAAATAAAAATCTATTCTGTCTTAACCATTATGGTCTAGTAAATTTCTTGTTATTAGAGAGGAAAAAGGAAAAGAAGTCCTGAATGTGAGAGTCCATTCTACCAACCTCTTACTAACAACCAGAATTATTTAATGGCCAAATATCACTGAATACTCATAATCACATTACAAACCTGAATATACAAGTAAAATCAGATCCCCAAAGTTTTCAGACTGAAATTGTATCTGAAAGGTAAGTCTCTGTGCCCTAAGCTACACTTCATTTATTAGCAAGATAGTCTAAAATGATGCTTTGCAAAATGACAGGAAATGGCTGAAATCCTCCCTCCTCTGACCCCCTTAGGGAAACAGCCACCTTGGCTGCCATACAGAGTTACTGGAATTGCACAGCAGTGCTGCAAAGAAATCACTTTTGCTTGCATGCACAGACATGAGATCCTCAGGCCAAAACACCCTTCTACACCTCTGCTCTCACAAGGTGCTCCTGCTTATTGAGCTGCTCAGTTTTTGAACAGAGCTACTGTGCCACCCTATAAGGCTGCTGAAACAGCTAAATATTTCAGTATTTCCAACCCACTTATTCAGACCTCCCTGCCTGAGAGAGATTATATACTGGTCTTTGAAGCAAAGATCCTGCTCCATTTCACTTTCCTGATAGGTTCTTCAACCTAGATACAAATAATATTTAATGAATTCCAGGAATAATCAGTTCCAAAAATTTTCCCTTCTGTGGAAATATTCTCTTTAGAGCTCTTATATTTTTTCCAGGACATTTCTTTGGTTGTCCATACTTTTCTAAAAGGAAGTGCTTATTTATTCCTATTGACACTGTCTATACAAATCAAAGTCTCCCACATTCCTGCAAATGTCTTTTTGTCAAGTGAATGAGATGCAGTCTTCATATGGAAGCCCAGTATATCCGATCAATTTATAGAAACTACTTATTTTTTAAGATTAGTAGCCAGAATTTAATGTATACATAAATTTTGGAATTTCACATTATTTTTTCCTACTATTTTTTACACATATTAATAACAATAAAAAAAACGGAGAGAGGGAACATAATAATTCTCCCTTTGAAAGTCTCTGATAGTAGCTAAGATGCGTTTTTAGTAATTAATGTTAATTACTTGAAACAAACATACAAACAAACGAACAAACAAATAGGAAACTGTTCATTTCATCTTACTGTCAAAAATTTACTTACACAAAGGAACAGTACTTGGGAATTTTGTTCCTATTCCTAATAAAAAAAACTTCAGTGATACAGATGTTTTATGAACTCATTTTTAGTTTCACCAAATGGTTCCATCAGGTACAAATTTAATGTCAAAGAAATTGTAGTATGAGTCCTCTTTTCAGCTATAAATTTTGTTTTCTGTGTTTACAGGCTCCTGCAGTTTAGTTTTAGAACTAAATATGCTCAAAACAAAGCATTTTTCTAGAGATTAATTTTTTTAACTATGGTCTTTTTAGTTTGGCTTAAACCAAGTACTTGTTGAACAATTCTTTCTGTCTTTCTTTTTGAAAGCTTTAAAAGCTTTCATTTGGAGACTTTTATAGCTAACATTCATTTTAAAATGCCATTAAAAGAATTAATGTGACACCTCCAGGATGGTTTTATGGTGGGTCAGTTATCGCATAATTAATTTAGCTAATACTAGTCACAAAAGAATGAATTTTTGTTGTAAAAAAAGAGAACTTTTCTCCAAAATTGATGTTTCAAAGTTCTTCATCAAGCTCTGCCTTTACTCATGCTCTATCCATCCACACAGCACTTAAGACAACAAGCAAAAAAAACCCAAAACAAATCAACAACTAATGTTTGAGGTCTCTCTACATAATTGGTCCTGTCTGCAGATTTTGTGACACTTCCTGAACATAAAAAAGGTATCACATAATCTATAGTGGTTACACGATTTAAACTAAAGGTTTAAATCCTGAATATTTAAACACAATAATGCATTAAAAAAGGTGGATGACCAAAAAATAAACAGCTTCTATTATTACCTGGGAGAAGAAGGAAAGCAAAATCACAGCAAAGAGAACAGCTAGTCCTTTGTACCACTTACAGGACTGTGCAGAACTGCCTTATGGAGTTCAACAGAGGTTCCCTAGTTAGGCAGAAACGTCAGTGATACCTAACTAAAAGCTTACCTCAAAATACTTTCAGATTCTCTTGAATTTTTGAAAGGTCTCTTTTGAATGCTTTTGTTTACCATTTAGATAAATAAAGAGTCTATTGTAGTAAATACACTATAAAAAATATGTGTCAGGGACAGAAAAATAGCTGCAAAATATACAAAAAAAAGGGGTGGGGTTTTTTCCCCCTGAGGATTGTCATTTCAAAACATAACAACTTTTTTATCACTTTTCATATATGCAACCATTATAGTTTATATAGGAGTATAAGGACTAAAACTCTGTCAGACACTATATCCTCAGTGGTATTTCCCAACACCAAATAGGACACAGTTACAAGACTCAAAAAAGCCCTACACTTGTCCAGTCCCCTGTGTACTTTAAAGGCTACAAAAATGTAAAGACTTTACTGCTCAGAGTCTTGATTTCAACTGAAAATAAAGCTTATATTCATGGGACTCAGTAATGTACCCAGACACATTTTACCAAAAAACACTACCCAGGTAATTTTGTGCTGTCTTTTTTATTTTTCTTTTAACATTATTTTTGTATACACTTGAGATCTGAGAACCATCTCAAAAAGAAGGATAAATTATTTAGAAACATTAAATATATTCAAAAGTACAGTGAACTTACTTTGAAAGACCCCACTAAAAGAGTGTCTTCAAAGGCAAAATTTTCTAAGTACTTTCCAACAGGTATTAATTCAAAATTCATTGCTCTGCTAAATACATATTTCAGAAATCACAGTTTTTTCCTTCTTATTCTAGTAGCTTTTTTTCTTGCTGAGTATAGTGAATGTTTTACAATGTTAATTTGAGAGTGGAGATAAAAATCCCAGCATTTTAACCAGAAATATATCATTAGATTATGTAAGATAAGTATAGTACTTTAATTGAAGGAGGACACTAGGCATTGTAGTAAAGAAAGAACTTACACTAATACTAGATAGAACTTATACTATTCAGCTTAACTCTTTATATGGGTTTTCCTCTGAAGTATTTAGTTTTTGCTTTATGCAGCAGCTTCCAGAAAAAGACAGGATTTTGGAAACAAAACCCTCATCTGGTTGAAATGGAAAAATTCTTCCTCTGATCAGTGAAATTGCACTCATGATTTTCATTTTCAGTCTTTAGGCAAGACTCACCTCAGTCTCTAGAGGCAGTTATTTTTTGCAACAGGTGCTCCCATTTGGCTGTCACTCATTTGCTTACAGGTACAAATGCAATCTTCCATGTGTATCTCCAAGGTGACTTGGACAGGAGCACAAGTGCAAGGCAATGCAATTCCTCCAGCCAGACCCCAAGGGGGCAGACCCAGATCTATGACAGAGCCCTGCAGAGGACTTCCACTTTATTCACACTTGGTTTGAAATTAAGCTGATCTATTCATTGCTGAAGACATAAAAAACCAATGCCTTAGAGCTTGCAGTACCCAGTGCTGGTCTCAGCCACTCTCAAAGAAATCTTGGTAATGTTCAAGGGTTAACATAATCCTGGAGTGACAGCACTGAAATTCTTGTTATTTATGTAACTGAAGGGAAAGAAATGAGAGAGGGAACGTGACAGCCTTCACAGCTTCTCACTATCTGACAGACAGACTACTATCTGAAATTGTCTGTGCACTGAGGGAAAAATGAACTTAAGGCAAAAACTGGAATTCAAACAGCAGGGGAACATCCCAGAACCTGGTCAGTTCATAAAAGAAAGAAAAAACCTTTTCTGGCTACCGAAAACTGTGTTTTATTTAAGTGAACTAGAATCTCCAATCCACTGCCACTGTAAATCTTCTACCCTTCAATTACTATTTTACTTAAACTGAGTGAACTGTCTATTTAGTGACCCAGAAAATGTGTCTTTCTCCACATGATGCAGTCCTGCTAACCATTATCTGTCTACCTGCTGCTACACACAAAATATACATTTTGCTAACAACAGCAACAGTAACTATCTTATTTTGTTTCTGCACATTTCATATTATCTTTGTAAAATGAATTCCCACAAACATGCTCAGCAGAGCTGAGGAGATCTATAATATGGTTAAATTAAGCTAGAATATTATCACATCACATAATTTACACCTTAAAAACTGTAAGCTCTTCACACCCAAAGTATGTAGTAGCCTTCACGGCTGTACAGTTTAAATAATGTGAAGGAATTTTGCATATTTAGAATCAGAATCTTAATGCAAATGTATCAGGTGCATTAATCAGAATGGTTTCTACTCAAAGTTCAAAAGTCATTTTTTCCTCTGAGAGATTTACTTTTCTCTTCAGGTTCAACAACCTGTCATCTTGATCAATGTTGCCAAAATTGATTCTCACTAGAACCCCACTGGCATTTCTTCTATACTACAATTTAATTCCACATTTCCTCTATATCCTGTCTTCTCTCTATTACCCCAATTTAAAAATTCTGATCATTTTCACCTTCACTGACATAATTTTAGGATGCTATGCAGATTTTTTAGCCCCTGCACATAGATGTGTTGAAAGTATTTTTTTCCCCCAGGGTTATCCAAGCATAAAAGGTATGATCTCACTACTTTCTGGGGCTTTAATTATTTGATTATAATTTTTTTTCCCTGTTCTTCATCGTGTTATCATTGCATTGCATAAATGCATGATTTTTCACAAGGGCACAGAGTGATAGGACAAGAGGTAATGTCTTTAATCTGAAAGAAGGAAGGTTTAAATTTGATCTTAGGAAGAAATCCTTTGCTGTGAGAGTGGTAAAACTGTGGAAAATGCTGCCCTGAGAAATTGTGGATGCCTCATGCCTGGAATTGTCCAAGGTCAGTTTGGATGGGACTTTGAGCAACCTGATCTAGTAAGTGGTATCCCTGCTCATGGGATTGGAACTAGAGGGCCTTTAAAGTCCTTCCCAACCAAAACCATTCTCTGACTCTACGCTGATTCTCTGATTATAGTGTATGTTACAGGTCCAGTTGCTATTTCAAACAACACATATTCCTTGAAAATGTTTGATTAAATTTTTTATTATAAATGCCACAGTTCTGTTTTTATCAAAAGCAGCCCTGCTTCACAAGGAGTTAATTGTCCAATTATGAAGAGCTACTTTCCTTTAAAGGATGATTCATGAAAAAGTGGGAAAGTGGGACCCTGTAAATAGCACGAAGTAGTTAGACAGATAAATTTGGATGTGATCAATTGAGATATTTTGGGATGCGATGAGGAAACTCCATCATTAAAAATAAATCCTTCTTAAAAATAAGAGTGGTTTTTAAACTAAAGGGGCAAAAGGAAGCAAAAGAAAAATCAGGCAGTGCATAAGGTAAGCACAGTTTTAGAAGTGCCTGGCAATAACAGTAACTTCACTGGCTCAGTTTGTCAGTACTACCCAGGAAGTCTGCTGGTGATGGGATTTAGTCATCTGACTTGTCTTAAATGATGATTATGAAAGAAAACATTCTCTGCAAGTGTCATAATTATAAAAACATAACTCCGAATATTTGGAAAGTATGCTGTAAGCTGTAAGGAAACACACAAGCATAAGAAGTTTACATAATTTTAGGATGTGTGTCCTCAATTTCCTTCACTATATAGCATTGCAGGTCTACTAGGATTTTTTTCATGAAAATAAATGGGTTTTGTGTATTTAGTTTAACTTTGATTTTGTCTTTGGTGGGGTTTTATTTTTTTGGGAGTGTTTCTTGTTTGTTTGTGGTTTTTGATTTTTTGGGGTTTTTTGGGGGGGGTTGGTTTTTTTTTTTAAATTTTGATAAGATTTAGGTAGCTATTAGCTTTCTATGGACATACTAAATGCTGATTTTTAAAGTAGGGACAATATAGCTGTCACTTTTTTTTTCCTCTCTCTTCATAACATTTATTAAATAATTACTGATTTGATAGCACAGTGTAGGAGATCCTAATATTTCGTGACTGAAATTAATAGATGTAATTTTTGGTTCCTGGATACCAAGTGAATGATATTATTGCATGCAACTAGCTTCTCCTGAATTTTGATATCTGGTATTGTTTTTTAGGCAGAGCAAAATTAAAGAATATGTCATAGTAACAAAAAAATCATAAACATCTTCCCTCTGAAAATATTCAAATGAATACATGGGGCAACTTCTATAGAGCTTTTCATCAAAAATATTTAAAAATATTTCTTCCATGAGCTTCAGAATGTCAGCAGAATTTCTAAACCAGCTCTAAGTGTTATCATAATTTTGTGTAAATTAATATAACTTCAGAGATAACATGATTGAGATTAGTTCAGGATATGACCTTTAATTTTCATGACAAATTTGACTTTAATGAAAATGGCAAATTTTTATATATGCATGAATACTGCAGAAAAAGCCTCCTTGGTCCCATAATGATGAGTTTTTGATTCTAAAAGGCATCACTGTTGTTGTAATCATAGAATCATAGAAAGACCTCACTTGGAAGGGCCCTTAAAGATCATCCTGTTCCAAAATCCCAGTGTCCAAAGGAAAACTAAAATAACACAGTTCTTGGTTTACTCGCTTTTCTCTATCCACTGCATCTTCCAGATGAACCTTTATGTCCAACAGAGGCACTGATCTTCTAGGCTAAGAAGACATCAAGGAAATGAAATGGTGACTGCTTTCTGCTTAATGCAAATGAAAATTTTTAGAGTGAATAAATTTAAATAAATGCTGAGAGCTCTCCTTTCATTGGAATCTTTAAATTAAATCTGTTCCATTTTGTGCAATTGTTTCCAAATTACTTTTTCCCATTAGAGCGCCAAATTTTGTAGAGAAATGATTACAGACAGCAAGGGCATACTCACATTTGCACAGGCAGAAACAGCTTTAAGTGTGAAAAAAAAAAAGAATTTTGCACCAACTTCTTCTGCATACTTACTAGACTGAGTTAAATAATGGCTTTCAAGCAGTGTCATTGTGCTTCACAGACAGAACAGGAACTCTGCCTAAACAAACTAACAAATGCAAGAGTAATCTTGACAAAACCTTGATGACTCGCTCTGAAATTTGAAGATACTCTTTTTCTTAGCCTTCTATTTGTATTTAAAGAAAGGAAGAGGATACTCCTTTACCGCCAAATTTTCATTAAAATACTTATATTTTACTGAGATGATATATTTTTATTATTTCATATTCACTCCTCATCCTTCATGTTTTTAAGCATAAGAATGTGATGACATTAGAATTTTCTGTTCTAATATTTACAGTGACAGCACTTCCAAAGGGCTATTGCAGAAAGTACCATTTTCTGCATTTTGCATACCCTGAAATCCTTTTCCATGTTCCAGAGAGGCCAAGAACTGTGCTATGTGACCTCTCTCCTTAAGTGCTTTCTCAAGACACGTCGCATTGCATTACTTGAAAGTTCTGTTGACCCACAGTTCTCATTCACACGACTGGGTCACCTGTTCTTCCTTGCACACTCAAGGGCTTTTTAATAGATTTGAGGCAAGGCTTCCCCAGGGAGCTGGCAGAACTCCTCACTGTCTCTCACTTGACTGTAGCTTTTCAGCATCCTGTAGTTCTTGGACTTTCAGGACTGAGGTCTCATGTTATTATCCATTCCCTGGCAAAAGGTCCGCTGCACTTGACTAAAAGGAGGCAGAAGACAGTGGCCTTCACGATTAGACTTAAAGATCTAGTGAGTCTGATTTGCTCATCTAAGTATGATTTAATTCATAGTGATGCAGTAAACAAGGATGAAATAAAGCTCTGAAACTTGTTTTTCAATATTGAGACTTAATGGGTATGTGAAAAGCTTCTATACAATCCCTAGTGGTACTGAAAATATTATACCAGAAACCACAGCTACATTAAAAATAGAGATTATGTAAAAGAATATAAGGTGTCAAACTGCGGTCAGCTATATAGTTATTAAAAATCTGAATATCAGCAGGCTGCTGTTATATAACAGATTTTTTTTATCACAGAATCATAGTATGGGCTATGTTGGAAGGGACATTAAGATTACCGCAGTTTTGTTTTGGTTTGGTTTGACTTTTGCCAGTCAGGAACTGAAGACCATTTCTGGGCATGCAAATTCTTCTTCCAAAATCAAAATAAACCAGCTGATTCAGTCCAGTTTTGGAGAGTTACACGTATTATCTTGCTAAAGTCTCTTTTTACCTTTTACTTTAGCTCTAGTGTCACCCTTGTATTGAGAGTAATAGTATACAAATCATTAGTTTTTTTCCTGCTCATATACTTTCTGATTAATGAAATGCAGCACAGTATTTTACTGTGATGAGCTCTCATCTCAAAATTCCATACCAATGGCTGCAATGCTAAAAACCAGAAAGATTTAAGGATGCACAGCAGGATTGTGAGCGAGGCATGAAGGAAAGTCAGGAAGGACAGAATTAACTGTTTCAACCAAGATACACAATCTAAAGTGGTGCATTGCTTAAGACAGAAAATGGAAGCATATTGACATTGCTACTAAAAGGTGACAACAGATCTTCTAGCTTTTCTTAAGGTGTCTTTATCTTCTGCAAAACATAGGAATTGTCTTCAGAGTAGTTGAACACCAAAGCTTCCCTACATTTTTGGATTGTAACTTTACTTTTTCCAGCAGATTGTTTCTCTAAGGTTTTTGTTCAACTCTGCTTGACTTTTCTAAAACAAAAATACTGAGGTTAAGATTCTATTTTCCACCTAGCAATTCTAGTACCTTGCAAATCACTTGATGTTTGGAGAGACTAGGGAAGAAACCGGAACGTCTTCACTGAATGAACATGTCTCTGCAAGGAAAGGCCTTTTATGCTGTATATCAGCTTTAAACATCTATTGATTATACTGGAATGTAGGTGTCTAAAGTCCATGGTCTAAAGCATATTTCTGACTTTTATCTGGAAAATCAAGACTCAGTAAACTTAAGGATTCCCAAATAAATCCTAACACTTATTTAAAGTCCAAGTGTAACTTGGAGTATAACTCCCTGTACAACGCAGAGTATGCAGATGACTCCATATATAACAGCACAAGATAACACCACAAAAACTGAAATGGATTGTTTTAATTTATTCTAACAGTTTCAAGAATCAGCTGGTCTTGTATCTCCAGTGTAAGCAAAGATGTCTCTAACTGACTTTTGGGGTGTGCATTTTGAATTTAGAAGAAGCCTGATTTTCATAAAAGAAATGGTCAGAACTTAGTGGCTGTATAATCTGACTGTCTGAAGTCATGTGTTACTTTTGAAGGTACTAGATTGAATTGTCAGAGATTATTTGAGCATGTGGATTAAAATAAAAGTTTTAAACCTGAGGGGATTTACTCTATTTTATTCACATAACAGCATGTATGCGTTTCTAGTAATTTCAGCACAGCTATTCAAATTTTTCTTTCCAGTTGAAGAACAGCAACTTCTGATCTCAAAAACAAAGCATTATGATAACCTTTGCTTATTTTCAGGCATGCAGATCTCATAACACTTAGAACTATGAGAAATGTTAATTTTATTTTATTACCCAATCCCTGGATAAGTACTTCTAATAACCTAGATTAGTAGGTTAAAGAGCAAGAAAAAAAATACAATTATCCAGAACTTTTTGTGTTCTCCTCTAGGAGTGTTCAAGAGCCACATATTTTCCTCAATATATAGGCACTAATCCATCCAATTCAGGGCATTTACTCAAGAAATGTAGAAATTTAAGTATTAGAAATATGAGTCAATAAAGAAGATTTTGGAACTGATAATAAATAATTTCTATACAAGTACTGCAGTGATGCAAAGTTTAGCTACATCTGGTAGTATAAAAATTATCTGTCACCCTGGTAGGCTGAAATTGAGGGTTGGAAGCAAAAATCAGTTCTTACAGTAGTGTTGTCCGCCTAGGGAAGGAAACTAAGTTTATCTGCCTGCAAAAACACACCCTCAACAACAGCCATGGTTAAATAACACCACCTGTCATCTAATTTTACTTTATTTGAAATGTCCCAGGCATAAAAATGTATAATATTTACTGACATGAAAAATTTCAGCTTACCAAATAATGTTCTCTGTTCTGTTTTGAAAAGAAATACATATGTATTGACATGCATGTATGAATAACTTTTTTTCCCCCCCCTTCTTTTTTTCTGAAATAGAAAGAGTCATTACACCTATTTGTATATAATGCTTTACAGCAGCACTCAGTATAATCTAGATCAGTAAAGACAGAAACATTCTTGAGATGCCTAAAACCTGCTCAGGGAGATTTTTGACATCAAATGGAAAATATAGAGAAAACTTTCACAGCCTCATTTTATGGAAATTCACAGATGTTACGCACTGTGCATCCCAAATTCACCACAAGAATGTTAGGAAAACAAGTTGAATAGGCAGTAATGAATCTTTTCAGAAGGATGAAAACAAAAGACAGAATGAAAGACAATTTACTTCCAATAGTTCTTCAAATCTCTTTTAAAAATAGAATTTCAAATTACAACTCTGAACCTACCCTTTTGTTTGATTAAAAACATCTCATTACCCCATACAAGCTCATCATCATAAAGATATATTAGTCTATTGTTACTGGCAGTGACTTATTGCTAACTCCAAATTGAATATTGGTGTTTTACTATTGAAATGCCAATACCAAAAATTGCACATAAGTCATTAGAATCAATGGCAGCTTCAGATTTAATTACACATACAGTAAAAGGAAGTGGTTATTGTGCATAAAAAGTCATAATAGTATTTTGGAAGAAAATTAAATGCTCTATGTCAATTACTTTTTGAAACATTGTGTTATTTTTTGTGATTTCTATCTTACATAGCTACAAAATTATCATATGTGATGCAGAAAGAGCATCTTAAGCCTGCTGCTATGTCATCTATAGATGCTTTGGAAATTATACTCATCGTTTTCACTTTCAGTTCTTTTGCTGTCATTCATCCAAACATATCCGAATTCTGTAAGGGTTTAAGTACATTCTCAAATTTCCATTAAACACAATGAAACATAATCATGGAAATTGTAATTAAACCCTTGTAAAATGATAGCTTTAGCCATCAGACGTCTTACTGCTACTGTTTTTCCCACTTCTGCTGGCTTTGCAAACTCAAGATAGAAGAAACCTATGTACCACAACATGACATCTGGGGAGTTCTACCAGCACCCACTCTTTTCTGACAAATCTGAATTGCAAAATGCCTAACTTTCTGCATGTAAAATCATTGTGTTTGGTCTCTTCCTAAAAACTGGAAATTTTATGCCATTTCTAGTAATTAAAAGAGAGGTGATAAAACTGGCCAGCCATCCTTTTGTTTTGTTTTGGTTTGGTTTGTTTTTTTTAACAAATGTCTTCCATCCTCCGAAAAAGCCCTGAAAGAAATGCTACTACTTTTCTTTTTATAATCACCACCCACTCATAGCAGAGTTTCGCTCAAGCAAAGGCTGAGTCATTTGTTTTATCTTCTCCCTTCTTAAGAAACACCATATATTAAAATGCCCAGCCTTGGGGATCAGCTTGTTAACCAAATGCTGAGGAGTAGAATATTCACTCCCTTGTTCCAGGTGCTGGGAAAGCTGCTGATTTTATTTTTCAAATAGCCCAATTTTCAGCCTTGAACATACAGGTGATCCTAGTGGCACTTCTGTCAAGAGGGGGTTATTCTTTTCCCCAGCACAAATTTGGAGTGGCTGTTGCATAGGTTGTTGTTGAATTCTTTTTCACATATAAGAGGACGTATTTTGAAAACTTTCTTTCACCGTGTCTAAAACAGCAAAAATGGCCATTTCAATGGCAAAAAGACTAGAGAAGAAAGTTCTTTCCTAAAGACAATTAAGACAACTCCAAAGATAAAATTCAGGGATGGGACAAGAAAAGTGTCAAAGAAAATAGTAATATTAAGCCTAGACCCTTAATAAAAGCTGAGGAAGGTATTCAGGTTAATATTTTCTTGGTAACATAATTTTTCTGCCAGAAGCAGCAGACTTCCACAGTAATTAATTAAAATAAAATCATGATAACAAAACAAGCCAGCTTCCCTGAGGTATTCTGAACTCTAGAAAACTAGATTTTCCAAATATATAACATGATTACCTCTCAGATATCATTAAAAGCTATGATTAAGAGCAGGAATAAGAATCTCTTATTTTAAAAACTACATAGAAATGAAAATTGCAAAGATAGGCTAGAGGTCTCAAGAATCACCTTCAGTCTTCCTTCCAATAAAATCATGAATAACCACATTATCCCCAATAAACACAGAATACAGAAAATACATATTGACATAATAAATGCATTCACATTCATCTAGATTGTTTGTTTGTTTGTTTTTCACTCAGATTGATGGAAATACAGTAGAAATAACCAAGAAACTCAAAAATAACTTGGGTCTTGCCATACTTTTCCTTTTTTCCTGAGAGTGATGTTTATTTGTTAATAAATCCAAAGGAACAAATAGCATTTATTTTAAGTTGTAAGCATATTCTAATATAGTTCACTGCTAAAAGTGTAGATTAAACACTAAGCAAGGGTATTTTCTTTAAAACCTAGAGGTACTATAATGTCCTTTTAGACATTTAAAATTTTAATAGCATACAATTACAGACAATTAAAATGCAGCACTTACCTTGCAAACCAGATTCCATAGATACAAGCAGGAAAGACAAAAGAGTTTTCTACCAGGTTTTCCAGCTCCACTGCACACTTACTGGAACAAAAAAAAAAAAAAAAAAAAAAAAAAAAAAANAAAAAAAAAAAAAAAAAAAAAAAAAAAGATTTAGTCATCAGTTGTACAAAGCTTTTTGAAATGGTGATGCTTTCAATGAAAATGCCTTGAGACATTTTCAAATGATATTTAGCTCCTTTCCAAAAAGGAATAGAAAAGATTGTCAGAGTCATAAATGTGTCTGCTAAGGTAAATATGGTTAGAGGCAATTGAAACCTGCTAATAACACCAAAAAATAGCCTCCAATCACTGGCACTCAAGGGGAGCAGGCAACTGTGTTGCCTATGTTAGGATAGAGAGACATTTACTGGGGGATCTGAAGGTGAAACTGACAAAACATTACACCTAAATAGAGACAAAGAAAAATAAATCACTTCAGCAGTAGGATTAACTGTTTTTCTCTGATGGTGATAGAACTTGACACCTCCACAGAGTTCTCCATCCATGTCTCCAACTCTACAGTAAGAAAGGAGGGTTTTAGAATGTCTTGCCATATCAAATTAAAATCTGAACTTTCCATTTATTTTAATAGGACAGATGAAGAAACACCTATCTTATGCAGTGAAGGCTGAGGAGTAAAGAAAAGCTCTGAATCACATATGTGTCAGGACCAGAACATACCTGAAAGAAACACAGATTGTTTCATAAGCCAGAACTGCACTGATATCAAAGACTAATAATAACTGTGCTATTTCAAAATTCATGTGAAAAATTCCGTAAACTCTTTTGATCAACATGTCCCACACAAGCTTTTCAGAAAAAACAACCAAAATAAAAAAAATATTTTCCTTCTTCCATATACAAATTACTTCTCCAAGACTTTCCCAATGCCTGAAAAAGTTGACTCTGCATGTCTACATAAAACACATTGTGATCTGACTGAGATTATTCTGTAAACTGAAAAACATGATATAAAAAAATAATATTAATTAAAATATTCTTTGGGTATAATGTAAATGTACAGCAGTTACAGGAAAGATTAGATATGACAAGTAAAGGCAAACTTCATGATAAAATAGAATGTTTTATCTAACTCTCATTCAACCAGCTTGTTATGTGGTATATAAACATGTGAGTTAATTCAACGATTTTATATTATACTTTATGGTTTCTAATGGACAAGGTAAATGGACTAATAGCTGAACTGCAGAGTACATCTGTAACATAAAGAATTTATGCAATTTGCAGAAGCAGTCTTGAAAGGCAGCAATGAGCTGTTAGCACTCCAGGGTCTGCTACTGTCTCCACTAAACAAATATTTCCCTAGAGAAGAAGCTGGGTTGCATATTCACCAAAGCTGTAATTTTGGCATGACATTTGCATCAATTCTCTATTATCTGCCTAGGAGACCATTTCCAGACAAAATGGAAAATTTATTTAAACTCACAGCAATTTTTTTTTTTTTTAGGTTTTCTCTTCCTAGAGAATTGTAACTATTTATTGATTTTGCATTTTTTTCTCTTGAATCCTTCTCAGAGTTAACGCACAATGGAATGGAATTAGAAGGAAAAAACCCAAAAAACCAGAAGAATTAAAAAAAAACCAAACAAACAAACAGAAAAACTCCACAAATATGCCAATTAATCGTGTCTCTAATTTTTTTCATTTTGCTGATGCTAAAGCCAAAGGGAAATACGTCAAGTACTGTAGTTGTTTCCCTTCGCCTTTGGTTGGACACACAACAAACCTAAAATAAGGGTGATCATGAGCCTTTGGAGGCTGAAAGAACTAATCTCTGAACCCTGCTTTATAACTAACCTTCAAAGGATATTTAAATATCAGATCTAAACAGGAAGAAAAGGATGCTTGGGAAGTTCCACCTGAATACGAGGAAGAACTTCTTTCCTGTGTGTGTGACCGAGCACCGGAGCAGATGGTCCAGAAAGGGTGAGGAGTCTCTCTCACTGGAGATATTTATTCTCTGGATGAAATCCTGTGCCATGTGCTCTGGGATGACCCTGCTTGAGCAGGGTCAATGCTTCCACCTTGAACCATTGTGGGATTCTGTGATTTCTCTCCTCACCAAAATGTAGCAGCAAAATGGAGTATCAACATCAAAAACTCCTCCATTAGAGAAGGTCAAGGGTCAAACTGCTGAATTTTGATGACAAATCCATCTCATTACTTCATTATTTCTGAAGGTAAAATTCAAGTGGTAGGAGAGTACTAGAGGGTTGTTGTGATTAAGATCCCAGTGGGAATTCAGCAAGGTCAGTACAAGAAGCTATTAGAGAAGGTAAATTTTTCTGAGGCAAGAAATAGTTCCTTCAGAGATAGGTGATTGCCTAATAGGTGAGACACAGAGGAACTAATCAGTTTCTCCAGCTGCAGGATATCACTAGTATCTCACCTTAAAACAAGCTGCCTTTGGCCCCAAGCTGCTCTTTACGTGGTACAGAGCTGATGCTGGGGAAATACACAAGCTCACTAAGCAGTTGTGGAAATGGAAGAGGATAGTCAGTGCCGGTGCATGTACACACAGGGAAAAAAGGCAATCACATTGGATAAAAAAGTATTGTGTGCCCCTCAGAGATAAGATCTGGGAGTTGTGGAGAGCTGCTTTATGAAGGCATCAGCTTAGTTGTCAAGAAAGATCTTAAAGATAAGAATTATTGTGAATGGAAGAGATAAAAAATAGAAAATACTGATAGACAAATAAGAGGGAAATCTTTACAAAATCTTTAGTGGCACTAAAAATACAAATCAATACAAAATCTTTAGTGGCACTAAAGAGCCAGATGTTGTTTTATAATACCTATTAGAATAAAAGTCCAAAATACAGTAAAATATGCATTTCATTCATGGAATGTGCATGGAAAACACAGAATGTTTTGCCCTAGATGCTGATTATCCTATATTTTTAAAGGAAAAATTATCTGCAGAAGTTTGCCCCTGGTAACTCTGGAATATTTTACCTAAATTTGTCTATTGCAACAGTGCAAGTGCAGCCTTAATTTAGATGTTGCTTTAAGGATGAGAAAAACTGAGAAAAATCACAGTGAGAACATAACAATATCAAAATCAGCAGTTATCAAAACTAGAAGTCACTAAACCATACTACACAGGAACAGCCTGGAAATATTAAAGATTCCATTGGATTTTTTTGAGCCACATGCCAAACATGAAATGTACTAAGACAGACTTGTCCTAAGATCAGACAATAAAGAAAAGCATCCTGAAAATGTCATGTGATCTACATTGACCTACATTGAAAAAATTAAATGCCACAGAGCTAAATGTTGAAACACAAGCAAGAAATTGCTGCTTAAACTGAGGAAAAAGAAATATGTCAGATTTGCAGAAGGATGGTCTACATCACAAGAAAGAAGATCCTCCAGATCTGTATCTTGAAAATATAATTAACTAATTTTGTATGTAAATTGGAGTAGGCTTTCAAACATAAAATAAATAAATTCTTTATACAATAGAATTTTGTAAGGGTAGTGGTCATATTTTTCTTTAGATTAAATCACAGTTTAGGATTTTTTACCGAATTCCAAAGAGCTGTTACCCAATATACACTGAGAAGAGGAATAGCTGGTTTTTAAATCTGTTGTAGTTCAAAACATTACCTTATAATATATGTTTCTTGTCAAGCATTAATGATTTGAAGATAAAAAATTTTCACATAAGCTTAAGGCAGGCAATGGATTTTTGTAGGATTTTTTCTTTCCTTTTTTTTTTTTTTTGTTTTTTGGGGGGTTTTGGTTTGGTTAGGTTTGGGGCTTTTTGGGTTTTTTTAAATTCAACAAATTTTTTAGATTTCCTACAGTACATGCATATTAAGCTTAGAGACAGTTTTTTAAAAACCTAAATGAACTAGCTAATAAAAAAAGTAAACCATGGGGACACAGACACCACACTATCTCAGAAAGCAAATCTCAGAGACTTGGTATTGAAGAAATTAATTAGAAATATCTGCCGCACAGCAAGGTCTTCAAACAAGACCTTTGAGAGTCAGCTTTAGGAATAGGTAGCGAAACTCTTTGAAACATTGCTGCTTCTAGTACAGTTGGCAAGTTGTGCCAGACCACCGTAACTCACAGGCTCCTCTTTATTCTCTGGACTCCATTCCAGTCTCCCCAGCTAAGAGGAGTTTCAGAGAGACACAAAGGAGGTGTAAGTTTGTGAGGATAGACATTACACTGCAATATCCACTGCTTCCTATTTGGAGTTAAAGGGCATACTATCCTCTTGAGATATGTAGTTGCACTTTAGCGTTTCAGATCCTAAACAAGAAAATACTGGTAATAACAAAATCAGATCTTAAAGTTGACATAGTTGGAAGTATTGAGTTTAAATTGCAGAAAAATAGATCAAATTTCAATGGAAAAATCCAAAGGACGATTTAGCACTGAAATAAAATGTCAGTGGGAGGTGTGGAACCTCCAGTATTTCTGTCATTGGGAAATATGAGTAAATATCTATCAGAAATAAGACTTATACAGCCAGAAAGCATCACTGGGGAGGGGCAGTGGGTAATGTACTCTTGAGAACACATCCAACTCATCTTCAATGGTATTTTCAATAATCTCTAATATTTAAACAATACAAACTGGATATACTTTTGGGTTCCTATTTAATCATCTGATCTAAAATATACATGCCTCATCACTTTATTTTAGGTATCAGAAGTGATCAAAAGTGAACAAAGATAATATCTTTATGTTTAAAATTGCGATGAAACTGCAAAAAAAGGTCAAAATCTCCCTTTTTAAATATCCTCAAGATTTATATCGTCATCAGTTACTACAGTTCCTATTTTAAAGATTATGTATGAGAATTTTGAAAACGAATCAATTTTAGATTTTTGAAGCCAAAATATTATCTCATTTCCTTTCTAAAAAGCCCATATAAATTTATTGATGCTTTTGTTCAAAGTCAAAATATGGAGGCATTCTGCAATAAAATAATTAAATTCTGTCATTCTCCTTATTTTTCATCATCATATAACTTTCAATTAGAATGAATGCTTTATAAGTCTAATGTTTAAGAACTATTACAGACAAAGTGATGTGAAGAAACTTATGGTCTTTGTAAAATCATTACTTCCAAACATTTATTTTCTATGAATTTAGAAATTTGATAATTTTCCAATGAAAGTCGCAATGTTTGGTCACTATTAAAATGTTGCAAACAAAATTCAAAATTATGAGGAAAGTAAAAAACCTTCACTACAGGATAAACTTCAAAGTGTCACCTGAGAAATCATAGACGTCTGACTCTCTCCTTTCAGTGCTTGTTCTCTTTGCCATCAAGAGCATTCCTCCATAAAGACTACACAAGTGTTAGTTTGGTTCATCTTCCTACCTCTAAAGTGCTCCTCAGGTTTACAGCCACCTGTCAAAACCAACTTACATGTATCTGGAAAACCAGAAGGCTGTTTTGTTAATGTCTTGTTGATATATATGTACCATCTTTAGGTTTTTTGTTTTTCATCTGTGCTATTCCAAACATTAAGGTAACTAATATAGATATATGCCTCCTACTCAAATCTCTCACCAACCCATCCCACTTCCTTGCATGGTGGATGAAACACGGCTTGGTGTGTTACTCATTGACAAAATTACAGCTATTAAGAATTCCCTAAGGACAGAGAAATATTCTGCATATTTCTTGCAATGAAATATTATCAACTCCCTTCCAATAACCTGTAACACCACCACTTGTCAGATATGTTCTCTTACAGCTGTGAATACTTATGATGGACCATGTTCTGTGTAATTTGGTTTAATTTTGGAGACATTTAGGAGTAACTAGTTAAAATAGCAGGAATTATTACATCAGTCTCTTCAGAGAAATCATCTCTTTTTACCACGGATAGTGGGAAGACACACAGTCTTATATGAACCAAAGACTTGATAAAACTACGTTACATAACAATTCAAAACTGGCAGAGTTAAAGACAAAGTTTAAATATGTCACACTGAACAGGACAAGGACAACATGAATATCTAAAAGGCTCTGTACTCACACTATCACATTCAATCATAATTTTTAACTGTAGGTTTCAATCATACAGAGTTTCACAGACTGCTTTATTTTGTTGCATGATAGCTAGTTCAAAGAAATTCCCCTTTGGTAGAAAAAAGAAGTTAATGGAATTATATGATGTATATTAAACTTTTGCAACAGCTTGCTTTATAATTTTTCCTTTCTAATTCAGCAAATAGGATTGGTCACAAGATAAAATGAAGTAATAAGCCCTTTATTCAAGACTGTTTCCCTTTTCAACCAGATACTTGTTGAGATAGGAAGACATGAGAAGTTAAAATAACAGGTATTAGAAAAGCTTTAATTTGTATGAGAATAAGTCCAACAGCATTCTTCTGTATTTTCTATGTGACTATAATCTGTGTTTTTCATGTGCCTCCTACCCTTCTAGCTTTCCTGCCTCTATTATTTACAAAATAAACATTGTTTCCCATGGCATAATGCTTATTTCTTGCAGAACAATGAGTATTTAGAGGTTTTTTTCCCATTAAGAACCAAGGACAATTTACTGCAAGAACTTAGGGAGAAGTTCATGAAGAAAAAAAAAGTTTCATTTTGACACCACTTAAAGTACACAGTTACAATAATCAACGTGTGACAACAAATCCTAGAGTTAAGGCACTGTTTGTTAGCTTTGGTGGGTAAGCATGTTTCATCTTTTGTCTGTTTCTCAAAGCTGCCCTGCATAGTTTCTACAACTGACAAAGATAAGAAATATGGTATGCATTATTCATGGATACACAGAGTAATTTCAGTGCCAGTGCCATGGCTTGAGTTAGAGATGCTAAAATCCATGGGGATTACCAAAGTGGGAGAACCAATGAAGGAATTGCTTTGCTTACAGCTTCTCTGCCTTACTCTGAAACAAAATCGAATTGCCTCTGAGATTGCTTTTGTCTTGCACACCCAGATTTATCCTTATTCACAGTCATATACAGAAACAAGTACCTGAATTAAAAATGTTACTTCTATAAATCTCCAGCATGCATTAATGAGAGTTCCTACGTTTTACAGCCGTAATCTACCTGTAATGTAATTGATATCTTTTTGCAATATAAAAGAGAATATGGAAATGCCACGATAAATAAATCAACTTACATGAATGTTCTTACACTAATACAAGTATATTTTGACCTTGCACTTGTAGCTTGATGGGTGACTCAAGTGCAGACCTGCTTCATTTCAGAGGACTGTGTTTATAAAACATATCATATTCATCTTCAGATTGGGAAGCTGAGCTCCCGCACTTAAGGTTTGCAGTAGTTTTAGCAGAATTGTAATCTGGAAAAGGATACCAACACTTTTATGATTTCCTTATCCTTTGCCAACATTATTTTTCAGGGTAAGAGCTCTAGCAATAAATATTTTGTAATTTAGTAAAAACTTAGTGAAACTAGTGAAACAAATCAAAACACTCTAAACCCCAGATGCTTCATTTCATGAGTTCACCCCAAAGCAAACAGACTACCATCTGGGCATATGAAAGAGAAAAATAAAGTTTACATTTAAAACTGCCTGTGTTTGAGAGTACAGTGTGTGTAGTAGGATCTAACATACCATTAATTAGAAATGTGTTCCACCTAAATGGTATTTGAGATACTACTGAAATGCTAAGCTGATATTTCAGATGAACTGTAATATGCTTTAATTCAGCTGATAAATACTAAAATAAAATAAAATAAAATAAAATAAAATAAAATAAAATAAAATAAAATAAAATAAAATGGACCAAACACCATTGATAAGATCTGGACTAGTGGTTTATCTTTCCAATTAATTTCAAATATTCAGTAAACATATTGAGGCTACTTAAAGCATATTATTTCAAAGAAAGGACTGTAACTGTGCAAGCAAATGGAATTAATTTCCCCAAGTGACTTTCACAAACATTTTTCTTATCCTCATACAGCTGAAAAGCTCACAGTATAAATACTTACAAAGCAGATCATAAAATCTTCCCTCATAACTTTTACATATGTGCACATCACCCTTCTTGACAAAATAAAGGATTTTCATAGGTTTATAATATGTATTATGGAATTTTCTATACAATAACAACCATTTAGAAGAACTTCCATTTTTTTTTTTCTACAGAAAGACATTTTAGAGCAGCCAGTAATCTGAAATGAGGGTAATAATGTAAACTGAAGCCTTACTTTTGTATCATGGACATGCTTATTATCTGCAAAACAGGGCAAAGTCAGCAGCAAATATTGTCTGAGTAATGAACTCTGTTTGGGAAACAAGATAGATACTTTTATACCTGTACTCAAAAACTCCCAGCAGTCTGTTTGGATACAGATGTTCTCCACTCTCTTGCCAGATAAAGAAGAGATGATAATCCTGACAAATGGATGGAAAGGTTTCAGAAGGAAGCCTTAATAACTTTACTGACTGGTTACTGCAGGTACACTCACTTGGAGTTAATTCCTCTACCACTCTACCACTTATCAGTATTACAGGTGCTGTATTAGATGTATTTTCCATTTTGGAAATGTAGAGATCTTAATCATATCAGATGTCTGTGTTTACAAGAGTTTATATAGCTCCTGCAAATTCCCTGGTTTATGTAGTTCCTGCACATTCCCTTATGGTGTGAACACCTCACATTCCTGCAGAATACTGACACAGGGTGAGGTCAATTCTGGCCATCTCTGCAGTGCCTACGGTGACTTCCTTTTGTTTAGGTCCATAAACCAGCATGAACATGGATCTAATTCTGCTGGACTCAGCTACTAAAATGAAATGCTGGAGTTTCTATTCCATACTAATCTGAGACCCCCTCCATTCTTTTTAAATATTACCATAATTTCTATTAGGGATTATCTACTTGAGAACTTTCTCATCCTTATTTTCAAGTTCTCAGTAATTATAGTCTTTGTTATAATTGCTCAAAGTCTCTTTGAACTTACAAATGAAATAGATTTAGAACAGGTCTGGAAAAGACTGTAAGGTTTCAAGCCAAGTGGAACCAAGATCACCACAGCGAATCACAATGAGTTTCCCTGACCTTGTGATGACATTGCCTGGTATAGGAAAAGGTTTGCATGTTACAGATGCTTGTGATACAGTGGAAATATCCACTATAAAATTTGAGTTGATTGTTACAGTATGAATTTTAAAGAGCTGCAACTCCTTATAGCTAAAATGTCTTTTTCCAAACTTAGGGGAGACAAGAAAAATGCTGAGGATGAGCATGATTTGTTGAAAAAGTGATAGCAAGCAGTCATAGTCTTATCCAAATTTGTCAGGAATTTCGTGGAACTGAATTAACTCTATGGTAACTTACAGTAGAACTGAAGAATTTATTTTCTAACTTCAAATGGCCTCTCTAAATAAATAAATAAATAAATACAGTACCAAGAAGTCTATTAAGAAATTTGATTACTCCATTTTTGTAGAAAAAGATTGAACTTTTACCAAAAAATTATGTTTACTTTTAGGTCATCAATATCAGCTTCCAATGCTAAATTAATTTTTTTTTTCTTTAAAAACTGTACTAAGTTCTTAGTGCTATATTGATCTTGTTTCCTGTCCATTTCAGACTGCAAAACATTTGACTGTCCTAATTTAGGTGCTAAATGTTATTTGCCTCCTACAATGAAATAAATTTATCTAAAGGCAAGTGTAATCGAAAGAGTAATCTGTTCATTTCTGGAATGCTATCAGATCAGAACTGGATATGCATCTCTTATGAGCCATTGCCCCCATGAGAGAAATAGAAATTAACCTCTAGGTAAGTCAAAAGAAACATTAATTTTAACTCAGTAAATTAAAGCCTTTTTATTCCAATTAAAATGAATAAGTACTCCATTTAAATTTTTCCATGGAAAGCTCAGAATAATGAATTGACTTTTTTATTTTCAAGAAAGAATTCTAATTTGACAAAGATAACTCCCTTCCTAAAAATTCACAACCATGTAATTTAAGAAAGCTTTATCTTCATAACAGAAATGCACACTTTACATTACATTACTTCAAGGGCTGGATTTTTAAGGAATATTTCAGGTGTGATTACATTTATTAGAAAAATATGTGACAATCACTATTAAAATTTTCAAATTAAAAAAAGTATCAATAATATTAAGTTTAAGAAAATTAAGAACTGTTCCTCCTTAAGTGATATGATTTCCTTGATTTGTACATTAAAATTTTTTTCAAACCATTTAGCTTTACTAAAGTTTCTCCAAATCATGTGAATATTTCCTTCCATTTACTTGCACCTTTAGTACATATTTTATTTTCTGGAATGAAGTCAGCATTCTAAAATAAGAGTTTCCAACACCAGGCACAGAATAAGGAATCTTAATATAAGATATAGTAGATGGCATTCCCAGTTAATGATGTCTTTTAACTTAGCCATTCAATTTCTTTCATATAAAAGTAGATGGACCAGATGATCTTTAAGAACGTTCATGTCTCAGAAAAATAACAACTGGAAGCAGGAATGGGTGTATAAACTAGATTTTCATTTTAAGGGCATCTGGGTACTGTGGGTTTCTAAGTGCTGGCTCAACAGGGCAGAAAGAAACAATGTGTAAGGAAGAGTTTGGTGGCTGCAGTCAGGACACAGAAAAGTAGTAATTTTCTTAAAAAATATTAAACTTATTAGTTTCATTGTTGTAACAAAACATGCCATTTTATCCCAGGAAGAGATAACCTATGACAACTATTTCATGAAACTTTGCAAAGCTCTTTCTGCACCCTTTGCTTAACAGTCAATAGGGTTTTTGGATACTGGGAACATCTGGGGAATAGGCTAGTAGTGTCTACATCTTTCATATCTGACTACTTAAGGACAACATTTATTGTCTATGATCAACTTGAATCACAACCAAAATTTTAAGTAAAGAATTGTTCACTGGCATTGTTTAATGTAAATATGTTAGTAAGCTTTGTATTTTTCTATAAAAACATTAGTTTTGTTTGCTTAGTCTTCTGTAAAAAATGAGTACAGAAGATTTTTAATAATGCATTTATGTTTTTGGGATTTAAAACCAATCAATAACTACTTTATTAAGAATAATTTACTAATATTATTTATGTACAAATTTCTTGTCATGCATTGAGTGAAAATGAAGGATCCACATCCATATGTTGTGTAAGCTGTAGTCTTTATACCTGAACAGTGTCAAACCCAGAAAGCCTGTAACCATCACAGAGAAGAAGCTAAGCCATCTGCTCAACATTTGCATAAGTAAAAATAAGTGGTTTCATGCTGCTGCTGTATTTTCTACCACTATGCCTGAAAAGCTAATAATACTTCCAGAACATTTCAGACATCTGTGTTTAAAACAAAATAATAATTAATTTTACAAAATAGCATTGTGCATTATTTTCCTGTGATTAATAAACACAGTTACATCAATCATTACTGTAATGATTTAGGCAAAACACAGCCATCCTCTTTTTTGATATATTCTTTTACTTGTTAGCAAGGCTAAAAAACTGATTGGCTTCCTCACATTGCATAGAAGGACCAGAAATGAACTGAAACTCAGTGATTGACAATTGACAGTCAAGACTATCTTTCTGTCCTAGTAAAACCTAAAAAACAGTGCTGTTGCTGATTCATATCAACTGTGATATGAAGCAGAACATTTAGGTAAGAAATTACTAACTTTTCAGAGTTATATTTTTCAGAGACACAATGTAACTAGACACTTCAGCAGCTTATTAGCAGTTTATAAATGACTCAAAAATTTCGGCACAGAAAAATACAATCCCTTTTGCAAGCATATTCATTCAATATAAAAAATGTTCAAAATACAATAGAAAATAATCTTATTGAATTTTGCCAGATCTTAATTATAGAGTCCCATTATTTTCCATAATTAATTTACAGTTGAATAGTGTCTCTAAGAGGACATGCAAATCAGAACTATGATGGCATGCAGAATTCCAATCATGCTTGAAAGCCTCCGATATGCCAAAATAAAGAAACCTTTCTGAAAACATTTTAATGGGAAGCAAAAAAAAAGTTTTCAAAACTTCAAATTCTGTGTGCTTGCAAAAAGAACTCAGAGACTCAGTTTCTTTCTACAGTTTTAAGAATAATCTTCTTTGGCATCATAATAAGCAACAGAACTGTCTGAGATCATTCTCTACAAAACATGTAGGTCTATTTAAAGCGATTGCTATGTACTCAGGATATTTTGTATCAGAACTGCGGTATCTATTGCAGGGAAAAAAATATATTCAAAAGATGCTCAAGTTAACTAATAAAGAAGTTTTTTGTTGTTAAAAAACCACATGAAATCTGTAAGATTGAACAGTGAGAGTCACTGATTGAGTTTTAATTCCTAGTTCCTTTCCAGGAAAAAGTGCCATTTGCACCTTCCAGAAACTGTTTGGTTTGGGAAGATTTAAGAAGTTACAGAGGCCAAACAAGAAAGCCAACACATACCCACACCATAATACACAGCTTCCCTCCCTTGCTTCCAGTTTCCTTCCCAGTTTTTCACATCTGCCATTAAGGAGGGAGAAGTTCAAACAAGTGTGATTGCTCTGTTAACATCTTACAGAACAAAGGAAGAAAAATGAAGGCCTATAGGGAATCTGGATGCATGGTTGTTTTGTGATATTCATTATTCCTATAAATCCCCTTCAAGTACTGAAAGGTTGCAATTAGGTTTTCCTGGAGCCTTTTCTTCTCAGTCATCCAACTCTTTCAAACTGTTGTCATAGAAGACTGGCTTCAGCCCTCTGATCATTATTTCCATGGCCCTTCACTGGACTCACTCCAACAGGTCCATGTCCTTCCTGTGCTGGGACCCCAGAGATGGATGCAGGGTTCCAGGTGGGTCTCACCAGAGCAGAGCAGAGGAACAGAATCCCCTCCCTCCCCTGCTGCCCACGCTGCTTTGGATGCAGCCCAGGACACGTTTGGCTTTCTGGGCTGGGAGTGCCCATGGCTGGGTCATGCCCATCCTCACCCACCAGCACCCTCAAGGCCTTCTTGGCAGCGCCACTCCCAGCCCCTTCATCTCCCAGGCCACAGTGATATTGGGGTTACCCTGACCAAGGTGCAGGACTTTGCACTTGCCCTTTTTGAACTTGGAGAGAATTGCACTGGCCCCCTCTCAAACCTCTAAGGGTCCTCTGGATAGCATCACTTCCCTCCAGTGTGTTGACCATGCCACACATCTTGGAGCCTTCTGCAAACTTTTGGGGGGAACATTCAATCCCACTACGTCCTTGAAGAACATGTTGATGGTATAGGTCCTTCTGTAGACCCTATGACAATATCCTCTTGCAGAAGCTGGCTAACTCATCAAACACAGTAATGACAACTATTAGTAGTCATAGCACAAGTTACTACTACTATTATTCAGTCTTTTTTTTTTTTTTTTTTATTTAATTTCTTTTTTTTTTTTTTTTTTNNTTTTTTTTTTTAATTAAGTTCCATTGTTTTCATTCTGTCTGTAATCACTTTCTACAGATTTCTCCTGGCTCACAGGAATGATTATCAAAAGAAATGGCTGCCCTTTTCAGCAAATACAGTGGAAGGGAAGTTCTCAATTCATAATTCACACAGGGAGCATGATTCAAGGAGCTGCTCTATGCATTCAGCCAAGTAACAGAAATATATCATAGTTCCTATGGGGCCATAAAAATGTGTTTTAGTACAGGACACCTGGAGGAATACTTGTAACAGAAAGTGTGGGAGCAATTTATTGCCTGAAATAAGCTACTCCATTCATGAAAAAATTGATGACAAACAGCATACTATTAGAACTGGAAATAATTCTAGGTTTTTTTCATCTGTTAACAAACTATTTACATTTTATATATAGATCTATACCTATATATATAGATAGATATATAGATATATCTATAGATATAGATATATAGGTATATAGATATATAGATATATAGATATATAGATATATAGATATATAGATATATAGATATATAGATATATAGATATATAGATATAGATATATTTCAGACATCTTCACCTCAGCAGTCTTCCAACAGTGAATCTTTATCCTCTTCTTATGAGCAGGAACACATCCTCCTATTTCATATTATGGCTATTACATTTTCAGGGTGCAGATGGTTTTTCAACAGGTCTTGTCTGTAACTGTGAGTATGTATGTGCAGGTAGGTGAAAATTTCTGCAAGCTGATAAGACAGTGTGGAGGCTGAGCTCAAACACACGAACTCACAAAAGCATGTTCTTTGCCAATATCCGTTCACGTGACTGTATCAGCTAGAAGTTGATTCCAGCATTATGAGTATAATCTTCACTGTCAGGGATTTACCTCTAAGAGATCTTCCTGACTTAGCCAAAGACATTGCAATTAAAATCTAAAATAGTAGCTGGAAATCTTTCCTTCTGGTCCTTTATTGCAACTGTAATGTCAAAGTGGGATTCAATAAAAAAATGAGATTGCATTTAAAACAACTAAAATTTTCACTAAAAGCACTTTGTTAATGCCAAACCCACTGAGGTTCCACAGGTTATGACACAGTCATTTTGACATGCTAGTAAGAATGACCACCTGACTGAAGTCTGAAATGTTCAAGATGTTCTGAAACTGCTGACATAAAACAAAAGCGTGCAGAAACTGCTAACTTTGTAAGGACAGGTAGGCAACTAGAATGATTTCTACTAACAGTCTTTGGGTAAGGCAGGAGATTTAGCTAAAAAGTTGCCTGATGTTCCAAGGTATTGAAAATTTTTAATCATAATACTTGGCACTGGATTTCTGTAAATATAGTTGAAAAATTAAAATTTTCATCCCTATACAGCATGGCTGTATATTGAAAATTAACTCATTATGACTGTTCATGAGATTTTCTTTGTATGAAAGGAAGCTCTGTGCATAAATATATATGGAAAAAATGAGAATATCATGGCAATGACCACAATTTAAACTACAAAACCCTTAAAATTATTCATATGGGCTTAAATTTATACGTATCAATTCTTAATAAGAACTTACACATATAAATATTCTATTTTATGAGGAAAAAAGTAAAGAAAAAAACCATTGAACTATGAAAACAAACTTCCAGACAGGCGATTAGAAATACAAACACCTACAGAATGTATTTGAAATTCATACAGCAATGATAGGCTAAGAGTTTCAAGATTATAATCAGAAAAATATGACAAAACCAGAATGTTTTCAGGAAATGATTGTCAGACTTTATCAGCTATAAACAACTAGTCACAGTCCTTCTTCCTCTACTAAGTGTACATCTGCTCTAAAATCTAAATAATGCTGCTGTACACAGAGGGGGATCATGACTTCAAAAGCCATAGGCAAGACTTAAGGTGGGGAACAATATCTCCTTCTAGGAGGGAAGCAATGATATAAAGCCCAAATCTCTCCTTGGTACAAATAATGTGGAAAGTATGATTTCTGTGGAAAGATTAAGTCACACTGAGACGTCTTTTAAACAGAAGTAATGGGAGAGAGAGATGACAACCCAGAGACTAGTAAAGAAATGATGCTTAGAATCAAAATAAAAGGGTGCTTAGAAATGGGAACAAAAGAGACCACAGGACCAGTTTCAGGATGCGAGGCTCCCAGCCCAGGGTAGGCACACAACTGCGCATGGATGGAAACAAAAGCACAGTGACTAAGATATGGAGGGAAATGTCACACGACTCAAGTGAGCAGTGGATGAGTAAAAACTTACAGTAAAGGTAGACAGGGAAGAGAACGAGATGAAGATAGTCCTCATTGTGCTGGCACAAACACAGTGGGCTTTCATATAGAGGCAGATGAGCATGGCTTACACCAGGAACGACTTTTGTTTCAGTATTCATTAATGAGGGTTTTCTCTGTACTTAAGGATAGGATTCAAGAGCAAGGAGAATGACCAGAGGAGGATGAATCCACAATTACTGTGAGCTATAAAAAAACTCATGGGTTGCACTCCACTGTGCTAAGGAAGCTGGCTGATGTTCTTGCAAGGCCATTCTTCAAGAAATGTCTTGGAGATTTCTGGGAGTCTTGGGAGATCTCTGTATACAGGCATAAAGTAACCTGGGTAACTACAAGCTTTACTTTGATCCCTGGGACAATCAAGGAGTTGGTCCTTTAGAAGCACATTTTGGAATACGGAGGTGAATCAAGAGAAAAAGATGATGGGGAATTGTTGTGGTGGTTTGTCCAAAAGTGACTCATGCGCAAACCAGCTGGATACCTTCTGTTATAAAATGACTGAATTTTCAGACATGGAGAAGGCAGGAGCTATCACTTAGGTTGACTTCAGCAAGGCTTCCAACACCTTCCCACAACATCCCCATAGCCAAGTTGGATATGGGGTGTAAATCCATATTTACCCACCAGGGGATTTAATATGGATTGAGTGGTTGGGTTCAGATGGGACGGCCACTGGGTCATACCTTCCTGGAGGTTGCTGCCCTGTGGGATCCCACAGGGATCCCCAGGGTTGGTCCTGCGTAACATCTCTCTCTGTGACCTGGAAAGGAAGTGCACCCTGTCAGGTTTGCAGGGGGCAACTAACTGGGGCAGCACATAGGTCCATATGCATGAGGGCAGGCCTTCTGTGCAGGTGGTGAAGAAGATGTGCAGGAGATGAAGAGGACAGTGGGGCCTTCAGGTGACCAGAGCAGGTACAAAGGGCTGCCCTGTCCTAGGCAGGGAGAGCTTTTCTAGATGCCACAGAAAAAAAGCGCTGAGCAATTTGGCCCGATCCACACCTGCGTCTGCTAGGGACAGTGTTGGACTAGAAGCCTCCTGAAGTCTTCATCATCTGGAATTGTCCTGCAATGTTACAATCCATAAAGTGTCCATTTCTCAGGAGATTACTAACTTTTTGGCAGAAACAGCGGCGTAGTTTGGGGCTTTCTTGGCAGAAATCTACTTCCAGGCAAAACCCCAAAGTCTTGCAGCACAGTATGCATCTGACTCAAAGTCAAAACAATGTGTTTAGTACTACAGAAATAAAACTACAAAAGTACTGGAAGTCCCAAAAATGAAGTTAATGTACTGACACATAGGGAACTGTTCCTTGGTGCTGATGCTCGAGACTGCAAAGCTCAGAGTGTTCTGGCATGGGACTCCAGGCTAGTGTAGCTATGGGCTGTTCTACTAACTACTGGCTATCAAACCACATGGTTACCACAATGCTAGGGATGGTCCACTCACTCTGGTGAAAATCCAACAAGAAAAAGAAAGGGAAAGAGTGTTATCTGGACATAACTTCATTCTATTACCAAGCTCTGCCCCACAGATTGTCCAGGTCCTCCTAGGAGATGTAAATGTGGCTGTTCAAAATTCACAGGTTAATTTTAGGAAGACAAGATGACATTGATTCAGATTCAAAGTAGAGTACAATTGTGTGTCACATAATTAACCATTTCAAACCTTCATAATAAGCTAACTGAAAACAGAAAACAGTTCTAATTTTCTCCTAGGAACAAGATCTGAAGGAAAAGAACCATAACCAAAGAAAAAACTGTATTCGCAAAGTTAATAGGCTGCATCCACACACCTTTTACAACATCATGGTGCCATTTAAAAAATACATTGTCCTGCCCATTGTTTATCTCACTTCTTACTATTTTTTTTTTTTTGTTTGTTTAAACTTTCATGTTATTAACTGTAACCAACTTACAGTTAATTTGCTGTCCACAAAAAATATTGTCTATTTCACTCCTGGACCATTAAGTTGAATGGCTAAAACAGATGACTTTGGAAGCCACACAAAGCAATGATCCCAACCTTTGAAATGCAGCAAGCTTACCAAATTTGCTAGTCATAAGCATGTCCCTGCATCTAAAGCAAGCAAAAAAGCATGTGTTTTATGGGACTACAGGAAGAATTTTACAGGAAACCTGTCTGAGATCCTGCTTCTCTAAGAAATGACGTGTGAAAAGAAGATGAGAAGATGGTCATGAACTTGCATGAGCCTGCCAATTAAGACACCAGTAAACTGAGGCTTCTAAAAGAAGACAACTTGTAATTCTGAGTCATAGAAGTATAAGGAATGAGTGTACAAGGAAAATAATTACATATACAGATGCAAAGAACAACTAGATCAAATAAAGAGTATACCTGAAAATGAAGAAAGATTGCAATGGCAACATAAGAGTTTTAAAAACCTGGATTACTGTATTAAAGCAGAAATAACCAGTAACAGTTTTGGGCAAAAACTGCTCATTGATAAAAAATAAAAAAGGAGAAAGCAGTAAGGTTAAATGCAGGCTCAAGGAATACTGAGCATTTGAAGGTCTTTAAGGAAAAATATTACACATAGGAGCAGAGGAAGCCCATAATAAAGAAGACCCTGAACTGGAACGCAAATTCAAATGCAAACCTCAAGGATAACCTTTCATAAATATTTTCACTCTGAATTAAGGGTAATAGTCAGTTACAACCAGCAGTCAGGCATTTTGTTCTTTCCAGCATTCTCTAAATGCTAATAAATTTCTTCTTATCCCAGCTGTCTCTACTGCATTAACATGTCCTGAATGCAATGAATAAGACCTATAGATTCTTTTACATGTTATGGAAATGCATGAACTTATTGAGAGATTAAGCTTCTGTAAATAAATGTGTTGAACGTGCTTAACTAGATACTAAAAAGCAGTAAAACAGCTCTGCAATTTGTTTGTCCACAAAGTAATAACTCCCCACTCCTTTCTGAAACTCTCCACACAGTTAATTTTGGTTTGGGCTGACAGACTAGGCAAAGGATTGAAGTTTGAAATATGCCTCACAGGGCATCCAAACAGAGGTGAAAAAATGATAGAAATGCAGCCAATTTTCATGCTTACAGAGGTTCAGTGTAGGGTCAGGCAAGACAAAGTTGCTCAAAGACAAATTACTGCTACTTTATAACAAAGTATAAACATTCTTAATATAAATGTGTATGTTTGCATAACACTCCTAACACTTCCTGGTTTTGCAGTTTTATTTACAATAGCAAACAAACAAGAAAATCTAATGGCTCCCCTGCTCTCAAGAAAAAAACACTAAAGTATTAAGAAAAAGCATAATATCTCATATAAACGAAATCAAAAATTTACTTCTATTCTTGGCCCAGTATCTTGTTCAGTACAGAAAAAATCTTCAAACATATCTCTTAATGATTTCCATTCTAAGCTACTAAAATGAGATACTAATGCTATATTTTTCAAAATCGTAGAGACATGAAGAGTGATCACTATCTGCAAATTACATGGAATCCCCAAACAAGATCAAGAAACAGGACAAATTGAGTCTAATTATTGATGATACTCAGGTTACACTTTCTCTTTTCACAGTAGGAGGGTAATGGATATAAATTGAATGTTCTGTTTTAAAAAAATTGGTACCCATTACTGCATTTCATCCTTTTTTTCACAACAGAACCAAATAAAGATGAAAGTTCCAAATCAAAATGGTTATGGGGTCAAGGATAACCTGATTTTAGAGTATAAATTTAGAAAACAGACACACACACATTCACAAACTTCTGCGGAATCTTTTTTACTTTTAGCAACATGTAGCACAATTCAGCTCTTTTACGTAACCATGGTGCATAAATTTCTGTATTTCCATTTTGACATCCCTCATCTGCAAGGCTGTTGCATATAATGAGCTCTCATCAGTGCTTGTGGAGCTTTTAGGATTTCTATGCTAAAACAAGTGACCTATATTATGACACCAGTGTCAAAGAAGATTCGTGAATATATACAGAAGGTTAACCAACACCTAAGTAATTAATTAATTGATCCACAACAACTATTGTACTGATAAGAATATATAGAGGGTTCATGTTCCAAATCCAGAAAATCTGCTAATAATAAAAAATAATTCCAGAGTGGTATTCCTTTAAAAATATCACATTTACCTCTTTTTTTATAAAAAGGGTTAACTTTGAATAAGAATAACAAGTTCAAGAAACATCTGTGCAGACCTCATAAAAAATAAAGATAAAAATATGGTCCTTACCATAATTATCTTTACATGAGCACATATGTGCATTGGTGGCCAAAAGACAATGTAAGTGCCATGATATTACTGCAGTCTTACTAATTGCAATTGCTATCATTGCTTATTTTACCTATATGTAAACTTTTATAAAGCTGTGTAAACTGGACTTGAACTAAATACACATACAGATTAATACATACATGACAAACATATATGTAGTATCTTTGCATATATATATATATATACATACATACTCATATGAATAGTTATATGGCAACACACAGATGTGATCCAACAAAGAGAACTTTGTAAACATGCATTTCATAGATGCAAAATCAGATTAAAAATTTTTACAAGGAGAGAACTGTGCTGAGTGCAAAAGGCTGACCAGGTTAAAACAGCCAGGATGGTGCTACTCTTGGGTCTAAGGGCATTTTAAAGGATTTTGTATGTTTGTATCACAGGAAAATAAATTATTTTTTTTATAGCAACTGATAGTTTTACACAAGGTGTCACATTGAAAAGAGAAAACTTGTAAAACACATCAAAATGACATTTAAGGAATTGGTTAACCTAAAAACTGTAAGTCTGTTAAAGGGCCAGATGCCATTTGATGATGGATTCATGGCTGACGAAGGTGTTAAATCCAGGTGAAAACACTACAACTCTGAAATGTCAATCTGTTCTGATGAGATTCTGACATCATACAATCCAGAAAACTGAGTCATATGGACTTCTATGACCATCTCAATAAATTTATTGTATTCTCATCCAATTCTTACCTATCAGAAGGTAAGTAGATAGACCAAGATATTCCTACCACATACCCAAGAACTGCTGGCTGAAGTTAGATATGTTTTCTGGGAAGTCTGTCAGCCACCTAGAGGTTGTCTTATCGAACCATGCAGCACTAAAGCAGTTCAGCAGGAGCTGTAAAATTATAAATGAAACTTCACTGTAAGAGTTGTCTTTCCCAGTGCTCTTGATATTTCAGAGTTACATTTGACATTAACTAGAAACTTAAAAGAACACCTCAACATATAACTTGTGGCAAGAAGGAAGGCAGACATAAGATATTCATTATTTCCATCCTATGGACATAAAGACTAAAATACATGAACTCTGGAAAACTGGTAAGGGTAAAAGAATTGCTTTGAAACAGCAGCAGTTTTGTCTGTCTGCGCTGGACATGATAACAATGATTATTTTTTTAACATAAAGCCGTACTTACATTGGAAGAAGTTATATAATACACTATAGAAATAAGAACCTTTCATTCATTCTGAAAATTGTGTCCAACAATACTCTATGATGTTTTTGTGGTTCTGTGTTGTGGGAAACAGAGAATAATAATACTCTCCTTCCCTTCATACCATTCAGTTTTACAGGACATCTAGATCATATGCCTCTCATTTTTTTTCAGGTGCATGAATAACTACATTTTCATAGAAAAGACAGTCCACTGTATTCTTTTTTATGTCTGGGGTGCACCTCTCAAAAAGAACAGTACAGGAGATAGTACTCAAAGGGTGAATTTACGGTGGTTTGTTCTGGTCTCTTCCCCAGAAGATCCTATGATTCTTCAGTGTCAATATTTCTGGCACACTACAGACAACTCTGTTAACTAGGATCATAAGGAGGCAACTGAAACCACAGACTAACCAGGGTCCTAGAGAGCCACTGTAATTTTTGGTGTAAGGACATTCAGAGTCTCCACAAAAATGCAGACAAGCCTGAATCACCTTATGTTCAACCAGTCAAACCTTGGTTATTGGTAAAAGCTAAGATCCAGCTGGACTTAGTTGTTCCAGTTCATGCAAACCATGTAGAATTTGGATGGGCCAGCAGATTAGCTCCGTGCATCTGCATCGTTCCTAAGGGCTTTTTGTAAGGTGAGGTACAGAGACAGTCCCAGCTATGGTGGCATTATGGTGTGTTATTGGTTTGCACCATAAAATCCCAAAATTTGTCATGCTTGGGAGCAAGTAAATAGATGATGGATCCAAGAGAAAAAGACTTTTATTATTCTCAATTCTTTCTTAATTTAAAATTGTGCAAATGGCTGAGCTGTCACTGGAAATAGTACAGCTAATCTATCCTGGAAAGACAAGCCTCTCTGTGATCCAGTGACAATCTCCAATGTCTGGCATCTCTTCACTGAACAGAGTAGATACTTTCTCCTATTAATGCTAGGAGACTGGGCAACTGGGTTCACTTTTGCAGAGAGAAATTTTATAAGCAAATGGAATGCCGAGGAAATTGCTAATGACAGAAAAACAACCAAAACTCAGTAAGTCTGGTTTCTGTATCTCCAGATTCTCTCTTTTTCCACTTAAATGATGCAGAAAACACTCCTACTTTGTCTCATCAAAACATTTCAAGGCTTACTTTTCTATTTACATGGTATTTTTTTAGCAGAAAAGTATTGCAGCTGTATGTGTTTCTGAAGCCACCTGGAAACCTAAAAGCCCAACTCTTTTTTCTGCTCATGGTGTTCTAATAAAGTCACTGTAATCACCAGAATGCCAGATAGAAAGGCAGATCTTACCCAGTCTTTATTTGGATTGGTATACATGGCACACAAAGGAAAACTACTAAGAAAATTTAATCTGCATGGAATTTAAGAAAATGAAGACAAAGAAGAGTTCTACTGAAACCTCTCTGCATGCATAAATACTATCTCAACATCTCTCCTCAAAATACTCTCTAGTTCATTGCACAAAATAAGACATGTTAAATAATTAAAGGGATTGTCACATCTCTTGATAATATTTTTACTATTGTTTCAAAGAATGATTATTTTGTATTCATTTCTATTATTCCTTTAATCCTCATGTTTGCAAGTTTCGCCAATAGTTCTAAAAGTGTTTTCTGAAGCAATTGCTTCATTTACACAAGAATTTCAAGCAAGAGAAAAAACTGAGATAATACAAACTCTACGGACTAGGTATCAAAGGTTTCTCCATTTATAATACTCTACTTGTTATAGCTATGTACACACAAACAGAATCCTAATTTTAGTATATAGAAAACGTAAGGACTACTGCAATTCTCATTCTCATCTTTAAGAGGCAAGTATGTCAGAATAAATTCTCCAATTAAAATACTTTCTTACATTTCCTGGGTTATTCCAATATTTCTCCAGTTGAGAATATCCTCCTGAAAGGGAGAGTATTTTTTTTCATTTGGGATGACTCAGAGAAAAGTACAATTCAAAGAGACCTCAGAGTCATCCATCAATCATGTCACCTTAATGTAAATTAGCTGTACTTACGCCTTATTTGACTGACTAAGCTACTTCACCCAGATCATCTGTCCAACTAATTCCTTATATGTACAGTTACACTTTATTTTTTAATATATTATTAAAATCGCACTGTAGTTTGATTTCATTATGCTTTTTTCTGACTATGAGAATGAGGTGTACCTTAGGGCAAAAGGGTTTTCTTGTTCCAAAAGACAGCTATACAGATGTGCTATAGACAGAGTATATTATGACTTACGTGAACAAATTCTGCTTTTGTCCTATTTTAACTCTGTTACTAGAAAGCTAAAGTTTGGACTACTGCATGTCTACAATGAAGCATAGAGCCCAGGTTCTTCTAGCTAAAGAGTTATTCTGCAAGAATAATATCAAAACCATCAAAAGTAGAAGGTGAAACTCCCCAGGAATCAAAAGCTTGATACAGATGAGTGAGATGGACATCTATATTTAGCAAAAAAATCTGTAAATTTTTGATAACTGTATCAGCTTCCTAGATAGAATCAGCAATGTGGATTCTTGTTTTGCTTTTTGTCTTTCCTCTTATCTTTCATTTATAAGGCATAAACTAGAGCAAAGTACCTTGCTGAACTTTTGAGGCATGAAAAAAACAGTATTTCTTCCTTATTTTGTCTTAAAATGTAGCTGCCGAATTAGAATTTTTTGATGCTCATCAAGACTGACTTGTTTGCCTCTCTCTATACCCTTTTTTCTCTTCTCTAGTTTATGATCACTGATAGCGTGTAGGAAAGGCAGAGCTTCACTTCCAGTATTATATTTCAGTACATTCAACCTGACAGTCTTCAAAATAATTTCTAGTAGTGTGTCCAAACAGAACTCCTCTCATCTCTTGGCTGCTAATCCTTAGTTTGGTCCAAAACATTAAAGAGGATTGAATTTGAAAGCAGAAATCTTCCTTTCTGAACAGAATAACCTTATCCTTGTCCTACAGTTGAAGAGGATATTTTTGTCACTTTTTTAGACATTCATTTCTTTTACTGTACATGATGCACTGTTTTGGTTGCAGAAACTCGTCTTGTGGCAAAATCTATTAGCTTGTGCCAAATGCTAAAAGTTTATCGGTGGCTGGGCCAAGAAATTCTGAAAGGCTATCACAGTAACATATTGAGCAGTCAAACACCTTTTGCTATCTGTCCGATAAAACTATGATTACTAAAAATAAAAGAGTAACTTAACTAACCCACCACAGGATTTCATTTAGAGGATTCAGATCCTTAATTCTCTTCATTCCACTCCTAACTTTGGATATAACCCCATTTTGTCCAACCCTTTTAGATATATGACCCGCTCCTTGGAATGAACTGCAGCAAATGTCAAAAGCTTCTAGTTGTGTGGTATGGCATTTTAAAAAATAGACTACAGCTATCAACCACAAACCTTCTATAACCAAAGCTCTCTTTATTTTTTCTCACATGGTCTATGAACAAAAAGTCAGTTTAAGAACGATATGCTGAACAAAACAACCAATTAATAAAACTGTAAAAAGATGTTACTACTGGTTATTGTTCAAAGGCCATGGAAAGCAGATGCTTCTGTGCACACCTGCGGCAAAAAGAACAAGCTATTTGATTGCCTAAACACAGAAATTAAATACACAGGATAGAACAGATAATGATGCTTCCTGATACATTTCCCTCTCTCAAAAAAATGATATCGTTGATGACAAAGATTCTGAACGAAGAAACGGGATTTTATGCCAGGGCCAAAGAAAAGAAAAAGATTGGCAAAAAGATGAAGAAGGCTTGAATTGTTTTTACCAAAAAGATGAAGAATGCTTGAATTGTTTTTACCAAAAAGATGTTCTAAGTGACCTGAGAAAAGCATAAGGACACATATTATTCTTCATACAACAGGAGTAAAACAATCGAGTAATGAATACCTAAACATGAAAATCTTTCATCCAGCTATGCTGCCCAACTTCAACTAAATGTACTTAGTCCTCCGGAGTTTTATAAATATATATATATTTACAATTTAAAGTGACAAAGGAAAACAGGTAGACCTCAATTCCCCTTTCTAATGGGAATTATTATTAATAATGGACTTTGTCAAACAGCTGTACCTTTATTAATGAGTCACTTCATATTTCTTCAGCTTGTTTAATGTACTTTTTAAAAACTAAAATCTCAGATGGAAATGTCCCTACATCAAATTGAGAATAACTAGGTCTGTTTAGGTAGAAAAACCTCATCAGGTGCAAAATTCAAAAAATAATGACAATATGTCTATGCAAGCAATTTTTTTTATTTGAATCCATCCATCAAGTGCCATCTATGCATCTGTCAAGTTAATTGAAAAAAGCCTAAGTCGAGTTTTCCTCTCTTCAAGTTATTAAAAAAGTTTGCATTCAACTATGTGTCCAATCAGTGTTAATAATGGCCTCATGGTTGATCACAGAATTATGCAAGAAATTAATGAAAGTAAATAAATTAAGTGGAATTATGTGAATATATGGAAGGGCAAGCCAAGAACCTTCGGCAAATACAAACTGCTGAAATTAACAAACTGCAGCTCATACCTTATTGAGCCATGACAGCAAACATTTATCAAAAAAAGGAGAAGAATAACCCAACAGTAGAGACATCTCCTACTTTTTATATTCTGAGTGAATAGTCTGGTACGTCTATCTAAATTAACTAAAAAGAGCAACAGAGGGCAGGACTACTGAAAGGAATACACAGGCTAAAACTAGGATTCCAGATTCACTAAAACACAGCTGACCTTAAAATGCCTGGACAAATACCATATTTACAGACAGCTAGCAAACCTTCCTGTAAGATTGCAAACCCAGCTATATCAGTCCAGATCTGGTTTAGTACTGATCCTTCAGTACCTTGACAAAAAAAGCAGTATCTCTGAATATGTTCTGAGGACAGCAAAATACTTTCCTGATCTTCTTGTCAGGTAAAATATTAAGTCATTTGGAAAGATAAGCCCTAACATTACAGTACTTATTCTTGAATATACTACTACCTCTCTAGCTTAGGCCATAAAAAAGTTAGCTACTATCACAAGCAAAGGTTTGCTACAAAAGGGTATTACAGATTTAGTAAAGCTGCAGCAGTGTGTTTGTAACTAGATTTACAGATGTTACTATGGATAAATAATTGCCTTTAATGTGGGAGGAAAATTACCCCAAATGGCAATTAAAAGGAAACAGACCTTGGCTGCAGAATACAATTAATCACTGTGGTATCCATATTACATAGCAGCTATTCCAGTTGTTGCTCTAATTTTATGACATTGTATTCCCACAGATACCATGTGCAATACTGACCATAATAAAAATGGAAGAAACAATCTACCTGAACATGGGAGATGATATGAAATATAAAAAAAATTTCCAATGTTAATGAGTAAAGAGAATGCAAATATTGTTGGCATTTTGCTTGCTTCTTACCCTCTAGCCATAAAACATTTAATTGGCAAACAATGAAATCACCAGATTATGTGATAATCAGGTAAAGCAATGAATATTTAGTGTAAGATGGAGCATGAGAATATAATTAGGGGTAAGTGTACTGAAATTTTATTCATTTGGTTTGGGGTTTTTTGGGGGTTTTGCTTGTTTGTTTGGTTTTTTTCACACTTTGGCTGTTAGAAAAGTTAAAATATGAGTCAAATAGGAAGCCAAGACCAGAGTGCAATGCTTCCTTTGACTCCATTCTTTCAAACACCAGGTATATTACCCTACAAATTTTATGGCACTGATTTTTGCCACTTCTTCATGGGCCTTATTAAAGAGGGAAAAATGAAATCGGGTAAGAAATATTAGTCACCCTGTTCTACAGGACTGAAGCAAAGCTCTTTCCTTACTAGACAAATACCTCTATTATGGTTATCCAAAAAAATAACCCCACCAAAACCAAGCAGATATTGCTTTTGGTGCAGTCTGATGTACATCTGAGCAACTGGAGGCTTTTGCCTGAAGGGATTATATCTCACCTCCCGTCTTTGGAAAGCCGCTTGTCTGTTGTTCTAGCAATATATTTAAACTTGATAATAAATAATTTATATTATTCTTGGATTTGGATGTTGCTATTCTACCAAACTTACAGTAGTTTAAAAGAACTATTAAAAATTCACAGTGAGAGACAAGAATGCAGTTAATTTTTAGCAAATTTTATTAAGTTCTGTTGTGTACAGACTGCCTGTACAGGATCAGCTTCTTTGTCTTGTACATGATATATCATGGTGAAAAGTGAAATAAACGCATAAGGCTAAGAGGCACTTTTCCTTGTGTTAGTGTTGATCTTACAATAATCCTCCTAAATGAACATATACCTATAAGCTAGCAAAGAAGTCAGCAAAGAGTCTGTGTAAAAGGCCATGAAATGAGAAATTTCTTTTAATTGCTCCTCTTGCATTTGGGAAACCTATAACAGAAATTGATGCATTTCAGGCCTTCCTGCATGAGCTGGGGCTGAACTTTCTTATCCCAAGCAGGGTGAGAGATGGGGATAAGATATCGCAGCCACTCTTAAGTTAAAAAAACAGTATCAAGAGGTTCTCTGTCAGACCTTTATTACTGCAGCAAAGTCAGTAACCTTTCTGTTTTATGTCAGGCCTCATATAAGCCAAAAAGAAAGGGAAAGGAGATGGAAAGAGAAAGTAGGGCAGGGCTTATGTAACTGATGTACCAATGCACAATGCAGTTTTAAGGCTGAATCCTGCTGTTTCCAATGTGACAGTTGTTCTGGAGGCATCAATTAAAAAAAAAAAAAAAAGACACTTCATGCTCTTTTTGTTTATAGTTCAACAATCTCTAATTGAGATCTATTCCAGCTGTATAGACAATTTCTTCTTCCTTTAATGAAATCTATTGCTTCCTAAAATCGAAACAAAAGCCATCCTGTTATTATAACTATTAAAACAATCTGTCTATATTATCTGTCTATAAAAATTATCTGTCTATAAAAATTTCTGTAAATTTTGTCAAACTATCCTTAGAAATACAATTCTCAAAGCAGAACCATTTTACTGGAAATGAACAACAATGAAAATATGTTGATTTTCTTTACAGCAATCTAACAGAATGACAGATATTTTAATATGATGATTCATTGTCACATTAAAGTATACTCAGTGCTTTCCATGGGATATACTTGAGGCAAATGGCAAAAGTCCATGAAGGAGTAGACAAGAGGAAGCCTGCAGAAGAAAAAGTGAAAAGACAATAAAAAAATTCCCCTGGGACTGCAAGTCTGAGAAGAGTTTGGGAACTGATTAGAAGAAGAAAGACAGCTGACAGTGCTTTGTGGCATTTCTTTCAAGGACAAGAATATCAGCTCTGTCAGCTGCAAAATGGGCAGATTGTTCACCCTTCATCTCTGAGCCTGCATGTCAGGGTGTGAATAAGGGGTGACATTTCTACCTGTTCCCATGTTCTTCCCTCATCTCTTTTCTTTTTACATTCACTTACTACTCTGTTCTTTATAGATGGTCTGAAATTGGAGAAGCAGTGACATGTACCAACTCATCCACCATGTCTGATTACTGCAAAAAATTGTCATAGTTGTGTGTGATCCAGCACAACTCTATGGCAACAGTTGGGCTGGAACAAATCCTAAATCAATGTCTACACCTTGGTAGGCAAAATTAATTCTTCTACCTAGAAATATTGAAAAGAAAAAACACCCAACTTCATAAACCAGTAACCCTACACTGGGAGGAGATTTACACTACAGCAACTACCTCCATGTACAGAAACCTTTTTTTTTTATTTTTATTCTGCCTTTTACTGTTTTTTTTAAGGTTGCCCCTATATATATTATTAAAAGAATGCTGATGGATAGTTTTCAATTGATGCCATACTAATTTCCTTATACAATATGTGAATTACACTACTAAACCAATATACAAGCAATTCTTATGTCAATGGTCTGAGGTAAAAGGTCATGTAGTATGCACGTGAGGTACAAGGTCATGTAGTCATGTAGTAAATACTACAGAAATAATAAAAAACCCACCAATTGCCTTATAATTTTGTTCTAACAATTCATGTACTTGGTTCTTCCTAACAGGTATCATCTCTGTCTATTACTACGTCATTCCACAGTCACTCAGACAATGAGAGACAAAAGTTTTTTGTTTTACTTTCAAAATCTTCAAAATCAAAACTAGAAATAGAGTAACTGAATGATACAAGGTGAGAATGTCCTTTGTCTGAAAGCTGATAGCAAGGAAAGATATCATGATTTTCTTCATCTTGTGCTTGTATTCATACATTATTTAAGTGGCTGGCAGAGTAGGGCAACTTCTTTACTGTCCAGTCACAAAGGTAAAATTAGGTATTTACATTTAGTATACTGCTACTAGAAAAAAGGAGTATTGAAGTATCTCCAAAATGCACAGTGTTAATTTAGACCAACCTAGTATGAGTAAAAAGGCCTTTAATCAGCAGCACTGTGATGGTCAGTACTAATTTAGTCAGCACTTGATCTGATACCCAGGTTTGCAGCAAATATCTCAGGACTCATTAAAAGCAGCAGGCAGATTGGAATATCCTCTCTCCACAGAACTAACAACATGTCAGTCTTGGCAGGTAAAGGCGGGGTTGTTTGTGCATTTTTGATATTTAAATTTCTTCCCATTCCTTCTCAGCACACAGCATTATAAAACATTCAGCTCCTAGGTAGCTCGAAACTTGCAGTTTCCTTTCCAAATGAAAAATTAACTTCCAGCAGGTTATGGTAAATATCATGTCCAATTTCCATATGGCCAAGCCAGGTAGCAGAACAGTTAGCACACAGATTTTGGGAACCCTGCTGCTTTTTAGCTGTTGCCTGGATGTAACGTTTCTCTCCCTCTGTCCCTTCTGTACACTCCCTTTCCTCTTCCATCTCCATCTTTCTCCCTCTTTCTCCATCTCTCATGCATCTGTGCACACACAGAGTCAACTGCTATTTATACAGCCAGAAAAATCTTATCATAAACAGCACTGAATAATAGGAGAAACACGTCAAAACAAAAAGTCCTTGCCCTGCAATCTGATGATACTGTAACACACTATAGTACAGACTCATGGCAAGGAAGTACTGAACAGCAAGTAGTCCCTGCAGTCAAAATTGATTTACATTGAGAGTAAAGTTATCCCATACAAAATACTAATAATCAATTAATCAATTAATCAATTAATACACAGCAAGATAAATAGACACCTTTGCTGTATTATGTTAACACTTAAAAATATCTGTCACTGTTGTTCTATTTATATGTAATCTTATACTGATTCTTTTTCCTTTTATGTTATTGTAACAGATGATCTGCCTTAGTGATCAAATTCATGTCTCACAAAGAGTTAAATATGTGCTGCTGTTTCCACAGTACATTGTCACCAGCTCTGCTCCAGAAATCAGCCAAAAGAGATAGCTAGAATTATTGTATGTAATTTACTGAACAGAAAGAAAAACAAAGGAAAACCATGCAAGTGAAGTTTTCCTGCTGTAAGTGCACTGGTTTAATTGTTCACTGACTCTCACAGCTACGTTCTAAACCCTTGTGATGCCACATGCTCTGGCACTTCCCCCAACTTTCAGGTGAGCCAAATGGACCCACAAACATCAAATGAAACATTTTTCTTTCTTGTCAGGTTAACATCCTGACAGTTTAGCAAGATGAATCAGTACACTGAGTAGTCAAGCACTGAAATCACTGCATGGGAAAAAAGCCAGCATGGAGCTTGGTGTCAGAAAGCAGTTGGTAGAGTATATGAAAGAGAAAGAGGAAGCTTTTGACAGCTGTGATTTGTTAGATCATATCTGCCATCTTGTGAAGCCTCACCACTAATTAGCACAAGAAAAATTGCACAAAATAGAGAGGCATATCATTTCACCTTTCCAGAGGTCACCTTACAATTTCGGGTTACGTGTCATCCTCCCTGAGAAACGACTACATTCCTGGAAGACGAACGTGTCCAATTGTATTTAGTTCTTCAAAGAGAATTAAAAGTTGTTTCTAGATGTAAAAGCAAAAGGTATTTCCCAAGTTAATGTGACAATAAAATCTGACGTACTTAAATAGAAAAACACAAGCAGAAATCATGGTTTGAAAAAATTTTAGCAGTCCTCTTTTTCTTTTGTTTGTTTCCCTGCCTGCCTCATTCTCAGGTTCATCTGCATGCAGCTGCCTAGTTGACTGCAGTGATGGAAAATGCTCTGGGTAGGAATACAGGAAGCAATCTCCCCTACAGATCTCAGTTCTGAGCAATGCCAGTAAATGAAGATCCTGAGAAAATCCTGCTCCAAATGAAACTTGAAAAGTTTCTTCAACTGCTTTTTTGTGGGGTTAGTGAAACAAAAAGCATTGTTTTTGCTTTTTTGTCTATTTCCTTTATGTCTGCAGTGATAATACAATTGCTTTTTTAATTATGGGCAGTCTCAACATACATGAATCTAAATACTAACCAAGTCTAAACCAGTGACACATTTTAAGGCCAGTTAAATCTTAGCCAGTAAAACATTAAGCAGAACAGCACAGATGATGAAACTGTAAAACCATGTTCATACTTTACTTGGCAAATCAAATATGCTATTCCTGACAGCATGTATGTTTTATGTAGGAATTGCTGAAACTTCACAATCCAAGCTTTCAAATAAGAAGAATTTTGATAGCTATTACTATTTTGTAGAATCAGAGAATATCCTGAGTTGCAAGGGACCTAAAAGGTTTATTGATTTCCTGTCCTTGAACAGGATGTCCTCAAGAACAACACCATGTGCACAGGAGTATTGTCCAAACCTTCTTGCATTCTATCAGAATGGTGGTTCTGTGGCCACTTCACTGGGGAGCCTGTTCCATTGCCCAGCCACTCTCTGGGTGAAAAAGAGAGAAAGGACAATTGTCTGCTCCTTTATTTCTGTGTCCCCTCAGTCTCCTCCTCTCCAGGCTGAACAGACCAACTGACCTCAGCTGCTCCTCATACGGCTTCCCCTCCAGGCCCTTCACCATCCTTGCTGCCCTCCTTTGCACTTTCAAATAGCTCTGAAGATTTCTTACAATGTAGTGTCCAAAACTGTACACAATATTCCAGGTGAGACCACACCTTATGCAGAGCAGAGAGGGACAATCACTTTCTGTGACTGGTCTCCTTCCGCTGTCTGTACATTCTTCCAGGGTTTCCCCATCCTATGTGCACAATCTGGCACTTTCCCTGGTTATATTTATTTAGATTTTATAATTTCTAGTTGTTTTCAAAGTCTGAAAAAACCTTCAATAGGTATCAAGGAACACAGTTATTTTAATTATTAATTTATTTTTGTAGAATGTTAATATTTTGGAGAAAAACAGGGACAAAATTTCTCATCTAAAATTAATCTGAATTCTGGAAACTCACAGGTTCTATTTCATGTGTAGCAAAATTCTATGTCCTTGCTTAGTGGCAGCTTCTCTCATTCATTTTTTTCTGTGACTTTACTATTATGCTATTTTTCCAAAAGTGCTTTTATATACATTTTATTCTTTCTTTAAAGATCAGATCTTCAAGACAAAAAAAAAAAAACAGAGGAAAAGGAAAAAAGAAAAACTGTGTCTCTAGAGAAAATTAACTTCAGTACATCTTCATGCTTTTTGTTGCAAAAAATTGTAAGCAGTAAAATGGTTGATACAATCACATTTATTTAAAAAAAACCTCAACTAACACACAGCTGTTAGTGAACAACTACAGCAATGGCAAATTGATCATATTACAAGGGCTAAGCTATCTTTTTGACCATCAAGAGCAATTACATTATCCCCAGTTCAAAAAAAGATATTAAAATATGGAAAATCCCATGCAGGAATTTTCTGCAGGGAAAAACACCTGCAGAATTCAAATGCAGTATTAATTTGCAAAATAAAAATGGTGTTTATTATATTGAAAGAGAAAGAAAGAAAGAAACAACACTGCTGGAAAAACTGAAGGTATTCATCATACCTTTGGGATGGATGTATTACAAAGTAGTTAGAAGCAATGAAGCAAATGAATTTGTTTTAGAAATATACATGGAAACTGGTAAAAATTACTATTGTCAAGGTCAAAAGTAAATGACTCATGCAGCTAAATATGCCCTTCTCTGCAGCTAGTAGGAAGCAAAGAGAGGTGTTCATAGCATTCAGAGATAGCTCTCTGATACAGATCACCCTTTTTCATTTGCCTGTTGACAGCTTAATTTGCATGAACAGTGTCATGAGAAGGTTTCAGCAGGATCAGGGTATTATTGCCAACCGAAATGATTAAAGTCCAGGTACTTTCTTTAACTTTCTCACTTTGAAGCATTTTTGTCAAAGAGAAAGCTGATCCTTCTCACCAGGACTTAGGACTAAACCAACCTGTTTTATTCTTACATGGTGAGGGGCGGCAGATAGGAAGATGAAAGAAACATTTTACTGGGTTAGCGTTTAAAATTTACTTACTACGCTATCAGCTGAACGTTAAGAGTTGACATCAGGAATAGAACAGGTGGGAAAGGATATTAGTCTCCCCACCCTCATTCCTCCCTCCCCCATCGTAGTAGCCTGGAAATCAGCTGGATCCAGAAAGGGATTGTTTGAAACAAAAGTAGTTCTCATTAGCAACTGGCTTTGGTGAGGCCTCCACTGACAAAATGCTGGAGTCAGCCTTGAACATGGCAATGTTATGTTTTAACCATTTTGTTCTTAACTACGGACAAACTATCTGCTAGACACTTTCTTCTCTTCTTGGAGAAAACTGAAAAGAAATTTAATTTCATAGAGCTTTTGGAAAGGTTGCTTCTTCCTCTTGTAGGCATTCTTTTCATGATGCAAGGCCTTAGACGCTTGTATTTGTCCCTTTTTAGTTCTCCATTTGCTTTCTTATTAGTGACAGATAACCCAAAAATTAACTACCCCTTTATATTCATTGTCACCTACGTTTAGCAGCGGGGACCCATATTCATTACCTTCTTCCTATATATTCTACACGCTACGGCACCTTTTGTTCTCCAAATCCCTTATATTTAGGACTTTCACTTCCCACCACTCATTTTGTGCCGTGGTGCCTTCATTTGTCCCCAAAGCTCAGTGTTGTAACAGATATTTGAACAGCTAACCTATCTCGTTAACCCTCTGGTTCATCTCCAAGATTCAGCATCCTCCTGAAAGAACTGCATGTTGCTACTACACAGTACCACGGAGCTGCTAGAGGCCATCATCATCTCCTGATTTTCTTGAGAATTTATAACAGTGTTCTTTAGGCAGAAAATTAAGAAGGACTAATTTGGACTGGTTGATTATGCAGTTGTTTAATGGACTACTAAGAAGCACATTTTAAAATATTTATGGCAAGTGCTGTCATTTGCATGATCTGGAACTGTTTATCTACAAGATCTGAATGCAGATCTCTGACTGCAGTCATGCATTGCTGCCTTCAAGGTGCAACATAAATGGGTGCAGTCCATTTTCTAACCTGTGTAAACATATTCACACAGTTAAATAATAAATTCTATTTTAAGACTGATTTATTTGAATGTACTATATTTGGCATATTTTTAATCTTGAGCTGAGACAATGATTGCTTCTCAGTATCAGATTATTTAAAAAATCTAATAATTACTTACCTTTTGCAAAATAATTTTATTGTCTTTGTATACCAATTCTCCTAGATTTTTACTAATATTGTTCTTTCCTAAATATACGCAGAGTCAGAAAGTTTTTGGGGTTTTTTTTGTAAAGTACAGCTTTCTATCTTTATGCAACATATTAGAGGTGAATTCATTTAAAAATCCCTAGCTAATTAACAAGACACAGAATGCTTCTAACCCATTAAATACAGAATAATTTGGTTTCATTTGCTATAATTGTATTATCAGTGTTTTCCCCCAATGGTAGGTGTTACAAGCAATGAGTTAATCACATTTCTATAACCAATCATCATATTTCTTTATTCCATTTAATTGATTGCTGCTTTCTAGATTCACTAACACAATCTATCTACTACTACCTACTGTCCACATCCTTCTATCTCATGCAATTGTTTTACATAAATTATGCCTAATTCACAAATCCACTGTGCCGTAAACAAAACAATTAACATTTATTATTTCTCAGCGTAGTTCACCCTGGTAGTCAGCCCTAAGACCATGGAAAGAAGTCAGAGCTAACACATGTGTCTAACAGAACAGCTTCCTCCCACCTCTCATGACCCTGCTCACTATTTTGGTTCATATTTAGTAAAACACATGATTCATTTAATGCCAAAGAGTTGTTTGAATTTAAATCACATGCCTAAAAATATTGAGCATTTGCTCATGAGTCCTATGAATACAGAATCAAGGACTTACATAGAAGAAAGTCAACTTTTTCTGCAAAACAACTCAGAAAACAAACAAAAACCCCCACAACTCCAATACTAATTAAACAGTCCAAGGGTGAGAAAAGTATTCCAGTCAGTTTGAAATCATGGATGAAAACAGATATGAAGGAGATTTAACAACTGCTTAATTATGGAGTATATTTGTAGCCATCCATTTTCGGTCATTCCAAATGAGTGTGCTCTGGAAGTGGATTTAGCACATCCATCTGACAAGAACATCCAAGTCACAAGAGCATCCATCAATATGAATGGGGAGCTGGAATGAATTGTATTTTCTCACTGTTCTTCCAAAGCCAGAGGTATCCTCAGAACAGTGACTCCCTCTGCCTATCCCAACTCATTGTCTGTGCCCTGTATTTAGTACTATGTTAACCATGAAACACTCATCCTCTCAAATGTAAATAAATAATTATTTTCAAATCACTAACTGAAAAAAAAGCTCTGCCTAGATAAATGAAGAGAATTTCATTGAATAGAGAATGGCTATGTCATAGCTCCTCCCAATTCCTCCCAGAGTCAAGAGAAATTCCTATGAACAACTTTGAAGATGATAACACAATAATGCAAATATTTTTTCCTTAGAAAAAATTTATATATGTTTATTTCCCTACTTTGGAGTTTTGGTTGTTTTGTTGTTTTTTTTTTTTTTTTTTTCTAAAATACCACTTTTCCAACAAACCCTTGCTTTTTATCAATAAATGACCTTTAATTAACTTTAATTTTCTTGAACTGAGTGAACCATCAAGACAAAATCACAAAATGTTTCTCCAAAGCTCTGTCCTCATAAGATAATGAACCAACACACAAACTTGTTTTTCTAAAGATGTTTCTATAATTAGTGTTATATTTTTCTTTATAACATCCAAAAATTTTTTTTTTTTAATGAGCAAAGACTAGAAATCACAGTATCTATCTGACCAATGAGCTGTTTCAAGCTGTTTCAGCCTAGTCATATGCACAAATATTTCAGGATACATTTTAAGCTTTTTTGCTCTTCCTTGGACCCCTTTCTGTGAGTCTATTCACACTGGGTTTTCATGAACTAACAGTAGCAGAGCATATCTCACACTACACCTGGATAAAAACAAAGTGCTGCTGAGGACTGACACAGCAGCACTCATTCCCCTCCACGTGGGTAAAGCTTAGCTGATCACCTGTAATTCTGTACTGCAGTGGATTATGGCTCAGCAGCAGGCAGATGACAGGTAGTAATAGGGACAAGATCAATGTGTGCTCACACATGCTTCTCAGAAATTCCATTTGCCTGCATTCCTTTCATTCATTAGATCCATTAAATCAATGCCATCCATCATAATAATTCCTTTCCTTTTCTGTGCCTCATTTCATTGAAAAGCATGTCTAAGTTTCTGTAAGAGTCCCAGCAATTTTTCAATTAATAAAGGATGATGATTGATATGATATGATATATGATATATGATGAGATTAATATGACATGATATGATATGATATGATATGATAGATATGATATGTAGATATGATATGATAGATATGATGTGATATGACTGCTATGATATGAAATAAAAGCACAAAAGATGCAATTTCCTTGTATGCATCAAGCATCTATTTAGGAGAACTTCTTTGCTGTTAGGGTGGTGAGGCACTGGATCAGGCTGTCCAGAGAAGTTGTGGATGCCCCATCCTGAATGTTCAAGGCCAGGCTGGGTGGTGCCCTGAGCAACCTGGTCTAGTGAAAGGTGTCCATGTCAAGTGGGCTGGAGCTAGATGGTCTTTAAGGTATGTTCCTACCCAAGTCACAGTCCTATTATTTAAATTATGATAGTAAGTAAACCCATGGAACCCCATATCTTAATACATGAAGAAGGCAAGTACTGTTCTCACTTGTTAGGCTGACAGAAGGAAAAAAAAAGGTATGGGAACTGATGGCTTATCAAGGATAGCCAATGAGGTGTTGAAATAAATTCTGTTTTTTTCAGATTTGTAAAGCTATTAATCCCTCATAGTTCTCATGAATTCATTATACTCATAGGCAACATTCTCCAATAATTCATCTTTTGATGTATTTAGGCAGAATAAGGAAATCAAAAATTATCAAACACAACATAATTAGGTAACAGTGTACAAGCAATTAAAATGTTCAAACAACCTCAGTCAGAGAAATTTTGAAATACTTTAATCTGGATTTATGAAAATATTTTTGCTTTAAAATTGGTCTCCATTAATTCAAAATGGCTTAGAGTTGATGAGTCTTCTAAAAAAAGGTTTGAAAAGCAACAGCCCTACCACGAAGATCAAAGTTAAAGAAAAAATGCTGTCCAAGTTTAAAGATCATTCCTACACTTTTACTATTAACTCAGTAGGAGATAACAGTGATTCATCCTCAATATAAGGACTTCTACCAGTCTAAGGAGCAGGACCATCAGTAGCTGACCCATGGCTAAGAGGAGGTGTCCATAAAAGCAGGCACAGACAGCAGTTTGAGAATCATAGTAAGATAAAACAGCATCAGAGGGTGGGTACAGGGAATGATGGGCCTAGGTACAAAAGCAAAAGTAGACCTAGTGCTGCACTTTGATACTTGTTGCTTCTCTTTTTGTCACCTGCAATACAAAAAATTGGAGCTTAATTTGGCAAATTGGAGTTTGGTTGGGAAATACAGGGGTCTAGGTGCAACTGGTATTACTCAGAGCTTGTTTTGGAGAAGGAAAAGGTTTTCTACACTTAAAGCTGTTCACTTCTTGTTAGTCAGAAGTAAAAACACTTGAATTGCTCTGCTAATGTACATTAGATTGAATTACCCAAATGAATGTACTGAAAACAAACCACATTTTTAATTTGATTCTATAACTTACAGTAACAGTTCAAAAAATTACCTTCAAGATAAAATAAAAATACTTTCACTTCCTTTCTGTAAATAATAATTGAGCAGACCTACTCTATATCTTACTAAAATATACATCTATATGGACAGTTTGATTGACTACCTGAATGAAAAGTATTCCTATGTAACCTGAAATATTGGTTTCTTCTAGTAGCTGAAGAAAACTTTTAAGTAAGCAGGAACCACCTAGTGCAGTACCTTATTAACATTATCTAATTTAGAAATCAGTAATTTTATGATTGCTTAAAAGAATCAATTTTATCCAAATCATTAACAATTGCATGGCTCTCTAGTAATGTACATTAAAACCAGTAACAGTTTTAATGAATACCTTAGACATCTAAAAGTCTGTCAATTTGCTTTCTAAACCATTTGCCAATGACTTTCTTTTGCAAATTGAAATTACTGCCCTATTTTATAAAGATTCCTTGATATAAATCAGGCAAAAAATACAAATATAAATAGCAAAATATGTAAAACTTTGATGCAGTGTACACTAGACTTTTAACCAGATTTTAAATATAATAGGATGATTCATTTGTGGGGTAAAAAAACCCTAACAAACCATCTAAAACATAACAAAATACATTTGTGGGCACCATAAAAAAATCTCTTATATTTAAAAATTCTGCAACAGAATCATATTAATTTTTATGAATTCCCAAAATATAGACAAATTAATTATATTACTTAAAAAGAGAAAGTAAAAATATGCAATTATAACATGCAAAGCTAATACCTTGAACTCTGTAACAGGACTACCTCCTGCCATCCAGAAATTTAGATTATTGAAGTTACCAACAGGAATCATGTACTTCTCTCTCACCTCCCAGAAGATCTGAATAGCCATAAGCTATGTTCCTGTACAGCTTTAATTATAATCACTGCTTGAAGTGTAACCAACTCTTTAAATTTGTTTTTGGCTTTTTTTTTCATCTTCCGGGGTATCATCCTACTACTATCATCAAATAAATAAGTAAACTAATTGTATGTTATCATCAAACACACCTTGCCCTGTACTTTTTAATATTCCATTTGCTAAATTTTCAAGATATCTTTTCTTTTTTTGTATCAGCTGTTACTGTTCTCTAATGGAATCTTTGCTTTTGCCTTCAAATCTAAATGATTTTTCTTATATTACCACAACCAAAATAATCAGCTACATCATACAATTTTCCATCAGAAAGTCTCCCCTTGCAGTCAAATACACTTGAAAACTACTGATGATCAAGTGTTTGGCGTGTCATTTCATTTTACCAAGATTTCACAGGTATCTCATTAGGAAAATAAAATCCAATATGTGAACTAACCTGTGCTACTAATGAATCTACAGTTACATATACTCTATGCATTATTTTTAAGCTTAATGATATTTCTAGAGATCTCTGGGATTCAACATACACACAAAATAAAAAAAAAAAAAACAAACAACTATTTCATGATCATGACTAGTCATTGCTACTGACTAGTAGCAACGACTTTTCAGCTCTAAAATCTCAAGCCAAACAAAATTAGTCACAAAAAGCTGTTACTGTCTATTGAATGTCCTCCAGGTGCACTTAGAACAGAACGTACACATGATATAGGACTCTGACACTTTCAGAAGATTAGAAAATTAGTATAATTGACAAGAATTCCCATTTAGAAGTACACTTAATGAAGTAATTCCCCTCTTGGTTGGGCCCCTTACTGAAACCTCCCCCTTTCTTCTAGCCCCACATTTTTTATGTCTAAATACATGGGAAAGTGACATGGTCTTGGTTCACTGAAGAAGCAAAATTAGAACAGGATTCCAGGAATGTGTTTGAATAACAAAGTACTGAAGTTAGGTAAGAAAGTATATAAATACACAATAATAGCCTGCAGAGCTACAAATATATGAAAAATATATAAAAAGCAAAAAATCTTTTGGCATCACTACCACCAGTAGTGAAGTGACTCAACTAGTTCTCGTAGGGCAGTAATTTCCTGTTAGTAACCATTAATTACTAAATAGTTATTATAATTTCACCATGGGTCTTGGGATAATCTCACCATCATTACTGGTAATTACAAAACTTCACGTTATTTGGCAGTAGAGTTGGGATTATATTGTCCTTTACACTAATCTTTTTTATTCTAGAAAACAAATATATCTTCTCAGAAAGTAAATAATTGGTTCACAGTAGTTCTACACTTCATCTTAGAATGTCAAACAGCCATTTTCAAGAGTCCAGTGCTGGACACTTTGGCACTAATTTTAATATTTTCAAATAAGGAAATTAAGACGATTTAGTACCCTAGAGGCATATCATATGAATATCAAATTGGAGATAAAAAACCTTGTATACAATCAACACATGCTAAATCATAGCAGGTACATGATGGCAGATGATGTGATATAACTTTTATAACAAAAATCCATAACTAAAGCCCCTTGCAACGGTATTTATTAGGGTGGAAACTCTGGTAAATAAACAATGCCTTCGTACCAAAAAAAAAAAAAAAAAAGAAATATTCTCCTATAAGCAGATTTTTAAATAGGAACTATCNAGCTGATTTTCTGCATGTCTGTCTCTTGCAAATCATTGAAAATATATAATTTGTTCAATTTCCACAATTTATAGAGTGCCCTTTGGGTATCTTTGTCCTTATCCATTTTGTGTGAAAGGCTAGACTCTAAGTTTTCGATGCTAAATTTAAGTACAGAATAATCATTGTGAAAAATAATTAATTTTAACAGAAAAACTAAGAGCTACACTAACAAAAGTTCCAACAAGCTTAATGTACTGAGTTAAGCTTTGTCACTTCCATTTTTTAAGGTAACAATTTAACAGAATATTTTGGGATTTGGAAATGTGAGGGTAATGAGGGGAAGGAAGATTTAAGTCCTTAATTATCTCTTAGAATAACCATACCATGAACTTCAGTAGCCTTCACCTCCCCTGGGGTTAAAAGAGGTCTATTGTAAGCAACACTTTTATATTACATTCAGTTATATGGCTTCAGAAATTAGTTATGAGATGAACTCTCTTCATGTGTAGCAGTCAAGCATTTCCCCCTACTTTATACAGTGACACCTCTGCAAGAAAAAAAAAAAAAATTAATTACAGCCAATAGTAATTCAAGGGGAATAATTAAAAGTGGTGTCAGAGAGTGAAAGGAAGATGATACCATTTTCTAGTTAACTGGAGCATTTAAAGATTCACTATCCTATTCTTTGAGCTTAATTAAATATATTAAAATTGGTTGTGAAGTAGTATATTCAAGTTATGAAAAATGATTAAGATTTGGGAGCTTTTATGTATAAACATATTCGGATTTCTTCACTTACACAAAATAACTTAAATTTTTGATCAGGGCAAAAAGAAACTTAAATTTAGAGTTTCTTGCAAATGTCAGCACCATCATGTCTTAATTGTGCTCAGAATTTATTTGTGGTAGAATGCAAAATTTCAAAGTTACAGGAAACAACCTACACCCCTTATGTAGGGGGCTATCAATAGTAACAATATGGATAACAACTACAGTATCTGCTAGACCAGTATTTTATCCAGCAATTATTTTCCTTCTGTTTTGAAGCTGGATTTTACTAGAACTGAACCCATCACTGTAAGTATCTGTGACAACATGCTGATTTATCAGTAATATCATTGTGGTCTCAGAAGCTCTGTTCCCTAAAACACCAAATATTTTGCTAATTAAGTATAGCTCTGAATTCCATCTTTATGATACTTATAAAAAGGGACATCTGAGAACGTGTCTTCCAGAGGCAGATAATATTTGATATATTTGAATAATTTAATGCAGAAGCATCCACTGTGATACTCATTTAAGTGAAATAGATAAATGTTCTATCCAGACTAGAATCTGTTGTGAAGTCATAAAACCATAGCTTCCAAAAAACATAGAGTCTAAAGAAAGCCTTTTGTCTTTCAATGACACTATTTCAGAACTACAGATCAAGTGAAAACATCTGATTAAATAACATTTAAAAAGTGTTCTGATTAAAAATATTTGAACTAGAGTTGACAGTCATTTCTGTATCAATTTCCTAGTTGATATCTGACAAATATTGTTTTATTTTCATTAAGTAATGTAATGTAATTTGTCAAAATATTACTGATTTTACTCCCAAAATAATTAAATATTTTGAATGGCTCTTTGGATATGAATGTTGCAGTGGAATTTTTTTAAAACCACCATATATTCTATACGAAATACTTATTCACAGAGGAACAGACCTAGAAAATTCTTGCAAATAAAATATAACATTCTTTTACAAGATAAAGGGATTTATCTGCAGAAAAAAAAAGGTTCATGGGTTGTGTTTGGATGTCTGTAACCTGATGTGCTGATTTGCACCTGAGAAGTAGGTTTCTGGCAAAACATGCAGAGTTTTGTATTATGATTTGCACTGAAATCCAGTTCATTGCTGTAGCTGCTCAAGGTCTGGATGAGTGAATTCTTCACTGGGTAAAAAAAATGGCTCGTTGGCCCAGAGCAGAGAGTGGTGGTGGATGGAGTCAGATCCAGTTGGAAAATAGTCACAAATGCTGTTCTCCAGGGCTCAGTACTGGGGCCAGTTCTGTTCAATATCTTTACCAATGACCTGGATGAGTGTACCCTCAGTCAGTTTGCAGCTGAGACCATGTTCTGTGGGAGCATTGATCTGTTTGAGAGTTCAAAGTCCCTATGTCATATACCGTAAAGTATGTCATTTTTGGGACAACATATACATTTACATTTAGGGAGAACTCTGCAGCTAATATAAACCAATATCTAAATTCTGGTTTCCTTTGCTTTACTGATTTTATGCCACTGATGACATTTTAGATAATGTTTATTATATTTTACTCTTAAAATTTATTTTCATAATTTTAAATTAGAGTTTGAGACTAATAGGTCAGTTAAATTATCTTGGCAGAATATTAACACTAACAACAAAACAATTGATGATTGGTTACTGTATAATACAGCTCAGCAGTACAGCAAGCACTTCCACCTAAGTTAGTCTACACTACCAGTATTCATATAAAAATCTTGTCTCCCTAATGCTACAATTTCCTGTTCAGACTCATCCACTTGGATGAATTATAAACTAAAGGTTATTTCAATAATATTTGTCACGAGCTACCTCTTTCAGTTTGTAAACTAGCAAGAGCATGGAAGTAAACTATGCTGTCAAAAGTTCAGAACCCTTTTTAAAATGAAAGTTTTAAAATTCATGGAGAGATAAATTATATCTGAAGAAGTTTTAGAAATCATAAAAAAGAGAATTATCTTCTATCAACCATATACTGAAGTTCAGTGTAGTTTGTTCACCTGGCCAACAGATTTATTTTCTGCAGAAGGCAAAAGTATGGAGCATCTTCTTCCTCCTCTTCTCCTTCTTCAGATTAATAAATAAGGCCTTCCACACTTTGCAAATGGTACCGTAAAGCATTTTGTATGTGAAAATTCTTCACCATTTTCAAAAACATATACTTAATTATCAGGCCCTTACTAAAAATCATAGTGGCTTTGCATGGATTTTTTAAAATTCTGGTATTTTCTAGGGCATGTGACTTGAGAGAAAGGATTGAAATGTTGTGTTTTCTTTCCCTGGCTCCCCACAGTAGCGTTTTATGAAAGAGCTCACTGAAATAACTTCCTGAGACATGGATCTGGTTACTGAGTCCAAATATGAATCTGCATTGCTTTTCAAGTTCAACAAAATGTCCCAAATTTTAATTTTACTTGTATTTTGTATTCTAGTACAATTGTCTAAGAATTCATGAAACATAAATTGTCTTGCATAAGATTTACAAAAAAGTAATGCAGCCATGACACACATAGTCTCTACTCCAAGAAATAAAGAATCATTTGGGTAACCCAAAATTACTCCTAATACTTTACTAAGAAAAAAAAAAATTAAAAGCACCAACCAATGTATTTTATAAGGAATTAACTTTATGGCAAACATTTGCCCCTCTGTTTGAAATTTTTGAACAATCAGTCAGCCAGATTCTGTGCACTTATGAGCTAGGAATAAATTTTAGGAATTATCTGTCACAAGTTCTCCTCAGCTTCTAGACATAGTTCTTATGTCTGTAGCCTTTCCAAGAAATCTCTCTGTACTTAGAGTCACATCCAAGGATTCAGTTATGAAAAATTTAAAATATGTTAAGGAAACTGCAAATTTTAGATGAGATGACTAAAGCAGCGCATATATAGAGAAGAACCCTAATACACGTTTTTTCCTTTCTGAACACCAGATCTCTTTAAAACTAATCCTCAAATGTTTCATATACTACATAAATCAAATAATATGCCACAATACTCTTTGTTATCATTTATGGATAATAAGTCTGCTCTTCACATTCCCCAACTTGTGTATGTGGAATCATGCTAGCCTTCCACCATAACTGATTGCCAGAGCCTTACATTTGTATCACTCTGGAGCAGTGGGGTCTAGAAGGGGTCAGCCAAGATTCCTAAAATGAGATAATGCCTCTGGCATTGGCCATACAAAAGTGGTTATTGACGGAATATGAAGATGCTTTCAAACTTTACAGTGAATAACTTGAAAAAAAACCCACAACAGTTAAAATGTGTATGTTAAAGAGTGTCTGGTTTTAATCCATTGAAGGCAGGTTGTGACCTCTGAAAGGCCATAAGTCATGCTTGGTGCTTTCTCTGTCTTCCTCTTGGGCTTTAGTCCAGGTTTCTTTAAAGGGGTCTTTACTTGCAAATCAGGCCTGCTAGCAAAGTCTTAGAAATGCATGAAAATGCCAATTAAACCACTGAACTTCATGGAGTGAATACACCCAGTATTTTTGTGATCATGGATTTCACACCTTCAGTAACCTGAGTTTCTAAGTCAATAATGGAATGATCCGGCACACTTACGCAATTTGGAAAGTAGAGACATAGCTGACAAAGTATTTACACATTTGATTTCTGTCCTTAGGGCAAAATCATTTTGGCCATGGAATAACAAAACAGAAGATTCAGAGATGATACCAGTTCTTCATGGCTTCACATTGTGGTCTTTTCTAAACCTACATTACACTGGCAGACAGTTCTATACCATAGAGCACTTAAGAGGGTAATGAAGACAATATACTTTATGTTTAATTCTCAGTACTGCTGATCCTGCTAAAAACACAAGTGTGATTAACAGTAACATCTTTGAAACTTCCCCTCCATTTAGACAGACAGACTTTTAGATTTAGCACTAGACACCAGGAGAAAAAAAAAAAAAAAGCAGGAACTATTGGTCCTGTGGTCCTGGCACAAAACTGTGCTGAGCCAAACTCAGTTAAAGTCATAAATATTTATACTGGAATATACAGGAAAAAGAGAATGCAATAAACATCATTGCTGTTGTCTGTTTCTCTTTCAGGCTCATATTTCTATTCCTGTCACCCTAATTTCACAGAGATTTTCTGACACAGCTCCTTCTTTGCTAGTAGGCAGTTTTCTTCAAAGAATAATGACTGGCAGCAGCTAAACAAGTTCAATCATGATCAAAAGAAGATACTTTGAAATAATAATGAACATCATCATAACCACTCCTATTAGCTTTTTTTTTTCTGTTTTTCCTTCCTTTATGAATAAAAATAACTATAAGCTAGTAGTGTAAAAAACAGCAAAAAAAAAAAAAAAAAAAAAGGGAATGTACTGCATTCCATAAAAACATAAAATTCAGTCATTAACCCCTCACTGCTCAAGCCCATGACTAAACCGTATCCCCAAATGCCACATCTAACAGGGATAGTGACTCAACCACTTCCCTGGGCGGCCTGCTCCAGTGCTTGACAACAATTTCTGTGAAGATATTTTTCCTACTAGCCCTTATAAACCTCCTCTGGAGCAGCTAAAGCCATTTATTTTCACCCTGTCACTAGTTACCCAGAAGAAGACACTGACATCCACCTCGCTACAACCTGCTTCCAGGTAGCTGTAGAGAGCAATAAGGTCTTCCCTGAGCCTCCTTTTCACCAGCCTAAACACTCCCAGCTCCCTCAGCCGCTCTTTCTGAAGACTTGGACTCCAGACCTTCCTACAGCTTTATCGCCCTTCTCTGGACATGACCCAGCATCTTAATGTTTTTATTTTAGTGGGAGATTCAAAACTGTACACAGGGTTCAAAGTGAGGCTTCACCAATGCCAAGTACAGAGAGAGAACCATGGCCATGGTCCTGCTGGCCACGATAATGCTCACAGACTTGTCTGCAGGAGACTTCTTTTATCTTAAAAAACAGGCTAAAGCAGTGGAAATATGGTTTGACTTCTGGACTTGAGAAAATGGCAGTGGTTTTTGTTTACTAGAAACCAAGGTAAATGGGAATCCAGAGAGGTCCCAGCTGATCGGAATCTGGCAAATACTGTCCTGATTTTCAAAAACAGAAAGAAGGAGGGCTGCAGAAACAGGAGGCCTGTCAGTCTCACGTATCACATGATGAGTGAGTAGCTGGCCCTGTGCTCTTCAAGATCTTCATAAATGACTCCGACTAAGGACTGAAAGAGATACTAAGTAAATTTACAGATGATACAAAATTGGGAGGCGTTCTTGGCTCTCTCCAAGGCCGGAAAGCCCTGCAGAGAGACCTGAACAAAACAGAGAGCTGGGCAATTACCAACCACATGAAGTTTAACAGGCACAAGTGGGATGAGGCAACCTTGGATGAACAGACAGACTGGGGAATGAGAGGCTGGGAACCAGCTATGCAGAAAGGGACCTGGGAGTCCTCGTTGATGGCAAGTTGAGCATGAGCCAGCAGTGCCTTGTAGCCAGGAGGGCCACCTGTGTCCTGGGGTGCATCAGGCACAGCATCACAGCCAGGCAAGGGAGAGAACTGTCCCACTCTGCTCTGCACTGGGGCAGCCTCACCTCGAGTGCTGGGGGCAGCCCTGGGTGCCACAGTATGAGAAAGATATGAAAGAAATTTTGACTATTATAGACTATTATAGAAAGTCCAAAGGAGAGCAAAAAAGATGGTGAAGGACTTTGAGAGGAAGCCTTGTGAGGGATGGCTGAGACCCCTTGGTCTGTTCAGCCTGGAGAAGAGAAGAATGAGGAGAGATCTTGTTGCAGTCTATAACTTCCTTGTGAGGGAAGAGGAAGGGAAGACACTGATCCCTGTGGTTGACAGAACCTGAGGGAATGGCCTGAAGTTGTGTCATGAGAGGTTTAGGTTGGATACCAGGAGAAGGGTCTTTCCCTAGAGGGTGGTTGGGCACTGGAACAGGCTCCCCAGGGAAGTGGTCACAGCACCAAGCCAGACAGAGCTCAAGAAGTGTTTGGACAAAGCCCTCAGGCACGTGGTGTGCCTTGTAGCACATCATGCACATCTTGGGGATGGCGCCACTGAGGAACAGGAGCTGTGAGACCCTTCCAACTCAGGGCGCTTTGTGATTCTGTGATTCTGTGAAACATTTTTGCCCCTCTTTTAGATACAATGTAAAACGTGCCTAGGTGAAAAAAGTCGGAGCCTGCCTCTTAGAATTTTTTTGTATTTAGAGGTCTCGTTCTGTACAGGCAAGAAAAGTCACGTCAAATTATCTAGGGATTCTGACCACCACCCTGATGTGTACATTTTCTTGACACTCCAAGTGAAATGAGAAAATTCATTATATGTGAGAGCTAAGAGGATACTGTGGCATCAATGAAATAAAAGAAAGATCCTGGCTGCCCTAATGAATACTCTTATTTTAAAGCAGATTTCATATCACTGAAATTTTACTCAGATACTTTTGTGTACAGTACTTTCCTGGAAGCTTTTTGTGCAAATCCCAATGGCATTGTTTCAACAATGGTCTCTTCCCTGCAGTTTTTTTTATTACACAGACAAATACAGTCTCAATTTATTCATGGGCCTGGAAGAGTCAAGTTCCCTTTCCACAATGAGGACTCAGAATAATTTCTTAGCTAAAGGATTATCCTTTTTCCTATACAGTCATTGCTGCCAAGAGTCATATCAGATCTGTTGATCTGAGAAAGTGAAAAAGGGGTGCATCAGAATGCAAACACAAGCAAAAAATAGTTTCTGCTGCTTCTAAAATTCATGGCTGATGCATTCTGTGTTTGATTTGAACAGCCCAGAAAAATGCATGTTTTAAAAATAAGAATGAAGCATATTTAGGCTTAATATTTTTGAGTGCTTGCATTTGCAGACAGAATCTTACTTTCTGTAACCAAATAAATTAACCAGAACAATACCGTTGAACTACCATGAAAGAAAAAAATTTAATCACCTTGACACAGTCTAACAATCACTATGACAATTATGTGAAAGAGTCAGCTGAATATTCAGCAAAATGCTTTTAATACCACGTCCAAGATGCATAGCAAACAAGGGTTTCTGCCAGTATTAAGAACGCAAACCTAGTCAGTCAGTTAATTACCTAATGTGCAGAAGATTCCACAACTTATCCTACTTTTCAGATAATGACAGACTTCTTTCAGTGAGCAGTCTTCCTTATCAGTACAGGTACTGCAGGTGTTTCAAATAGCTGGCTGATTGCCTAGTGAACAGTCCATTTGAATAACTGCAGACGACATGAAGAGAACAGAAAATTGCAAGTCTCATGGAAGAAAAAAAAGAATCCAAGCAGCTTCATACCCTAGCTAAAATAATATAGAATATACTTCAAATCCAATCATAAAATACAATGAATCTTTGTAATATAAAATTTAGAAAAAAAAAAAAAAAANAAATTTAAAAAAAAAAAAAAAAAAAAAAAACCAAAACAAACAACTTAAAAAATCTTTGGTCCTTTGGTTTGGATCATTGCCCAGTGCTGCCAAGTCAACACATTGGAATGTTGTGGAATCTGAAGAGACTGAACATGATTATTTAGCTCCTATTAGTTTGCAACTCTAAACATCTTACTGAAGTAATCATCTTAATGATGCTTTCTGCAAAAAGAAAAGTCTTTTGGTGTGTGACAACAAGAGGCACCCAACTTTTATGACTTTTTTTTGTACAAAACCAAGAAATTAACCACCATCTTTAACATATCGTAAGAGAAAAACCTGAGAACAAAAATGCTCCAGGGTTTTGGTTTCAGTCTTAGCTAAACTAACTCTATATTCTCCAGCTGTTTCAGATATGCATCTATTTCACCTTCTTATATTGCCCTCAATATATTTGGGTAGTTTCCATAAAAAGCATTTAAATTGAAATATTCCATATGTTGTATGGATGCAGCATCCCAGCATTTCCTGGAGACCCTAATTTCTGTTTTCTCATATTTTGGCCACAAAATTATATACAAATAAACAAAACAATCCCCTTTCTCTGCTTAACTCTTATCACTGTCCAATGGACATCCCACATACTTTCCTTGTACTACATACTTTCTTTGAACTTCTTCCCCTTATTAGCCTGAAATACTGAATCCAAATTCCTTGTCACAACCTATACAGTTGTCTCGGTTTGGGAGGGAGTTTTTTGGGAAGTTTTAGTTAAACCAATGAGTGGTCAGATTCGAATATTGACACCTGGTGTGACCACTGAAGACGTGAGTCACCTCTGAAGACACACGGGGTTAAAAGCAGAGATTTCCCAGAGTTCGCTCTCTTTCGCCCCTGGTAGCCCAAGGAGCGGCACCGTCTCTGCCCCGCCCGGCCACATGGCTGGGTGGGGAGGGGAGCCATGGAGGCCCAGGCTGAGGTAGGCCGGAGCCCCGGAGAGAGAGAGAAGGTGGAAGGGAATGGAACCGGGCCAGCCCTGCAGGATGGAGGGGTGGAGAAAACACCGAGGGATCTTTTGTTCCCCCCCAACCCCAGAAGAGAGAGCGAGCGAGCCTGTGCCGGCAGAGGAGGCGGCAGGGGGGGTGATGCCCAGCATGTGGGAGTGCCACCGTGAGATCTCAGTGCCCTGAGGGCAGCGGAGCTCGGACTTTTAACCCTTTCCTGGGTGAAGGAAACTTTGTGAAACATTAGTCCTCCTGGCTGGTGGTTGGAGAGAGAAGAGAGACAGTCTGGGACCTGAGATGTTAAGAAGATGTGGAAAAGCTGAAGTGGGAGGAGATGATGGAGTGGCTTTTTCAGCTGGACTTTTCTTGTATAGCCATAGACTGAACCAAGCTACCTGTAATACATGAGACTGCATTTGGGTGGATGCTATAGCCTGAGCCAAGAGACTGACCTGCTGTAATGATATTATATAAAGGAGTGAACAGAGGAAGATGAAGAGGGCGTGGTGGTGCCTTCCATCTTCAGGGAGAAGAGCTCTGTTCTTGAGAAAACCCTCGGCCCCAGGGGATGAGAAAATGGGGGGGACTGTTGTCCCAAAAATGAGACACGGTTGGTTTTTTTTCGGCACTTGGCAAAGCATCCTTGAAGAACCCTGAGCAGTTTCGGTCCATGGACGGTGGTGAGAGCACTGTACATGGAAGGAGCATGTCACCATGGCAGATTTTCTCCGGGCGGTGCCATGTGTGACAAAGAAACATGGGGAGTTTCAACCCTGTTTCGTGGGGAGGACTGTGGTACAAGAGAGACTCCTCTCTCCCCTGATGGACTGAGAATTGATTACTTGAGTGAGGGTAACTTGATCAGGACTCCAAGATTTTTTTTTGTCTCACTGTGCTTTGGTGAAATTTGGGCGGGAGGAGGAGGAATGGTTTAAAGGGTTTTCATTCTGTTTCCTGTGTGTTTTTGATTTTAGTTTGTAGTTTAATAAAGTTTTTTTTTTCCTCTCTTTTTCTAAGTTTAAGCCTGCTCGGCTCTGTTCCTGGTCACATCTCACAGCAGTTAGTTAAAGAAGGTACATTTTCATGGGGGCGCTGGCGTTGGGCCAGCGCCAAACCATGACAACAGTCTAATGTGTTTTTTACTTACAGTCTTCCAAACAAGCAGGTATTCAAGACAGAGCTTCTCTGTGTTGTAAAGTACTTTTCCCTCTAAGGAACTCCTAATGCAGCTCTCTCTACCCAAATTCAGATTTCTAGGGTTTCATATCAATGAATTTTCTATCTGATAGACAAAGATAGAAATATTACTTGCTATTAGAAGCATCAGTGACCATAAAGGTATCACAGTTAACATGAAGGTATCAGAGGGAGAAAACAAACTTGGTTTCTGACAAAGACTATAACTATGTAAACCTTATTTTCATGGAAACTAAGATTTTAAAAAAAGCAACCTTAGTAATTTCATCAAATATAATATAATACAATATCTTCCTGAAGCATCATCATTATAATTAAGAATATTCATGAAACATGGGAAGGTGTTTAGAAATTCCTAAGTAAAATGGTGCATTTCATAATAACATAATATTCAGTGAAGGAAGAAAACACCATATCTTACTTTAATACTAGCACAGAGAAGGATCTTAATTTTAAAGAGAGGAACTAAGCAAGCCATTTCAGAAGAAAATAAATAAGATAGGAACTAGAAAAGAAGGGATAAATGTCTCAGAATATTGTGGAATCTAGAAATACTAAGTCAAAAGCTCATATAACCTATTTTTACTTAAATACAGAAGGTTTGAGAGAACCTGCAGCCCAGAATGTCCCTAGAGCATGAACTGCCAGAACCTATACATTCCCATTTTCTTACACTCTTCCTTATCTGAATATTTATGGAGGAAGCCCAGGAGCCTGAGACAGGACAAACTGCATAATTGATCTCCATGATGGATTCTGAAGTCTGAGTCAGTGCTATGTTATGTGGCTGATATTCTAGAGTGAAGAGTTGTAAATCCAAAGGGACCTTGACAAGGTTGACAGGTGGGTCTGCACAACCTTATGAAGTTTAGCAAGTCCAAGGGTCAGGTCCTGCACTGGCATGAGGACAGTCTCAAACATGGACACTGTCTGGGTCATGAGTGGATTGAGACAAGTCCTGAGGACGAGGACTTAAGGGTGTTGGTGGATGAAAAACTGAATGTGACCCTGTAAAGTGTGCTCACAGATCAGAAAGCCAAACGTGTCCTGGGCTGCATCCAAAGCAGCATGGCCAGCAGAAGAGGGAGGGAATTCTGCCCCTTTGCAATGCATTCAGCTCTGGGGTCACCAGGAGGATTTGGATTTTTTTAACTGAGTCCAGAAGAAGGCACAAAGATGATCAGATGTATGAAACACCACTCCTGTGAAGACAGGGTGAGAAAGTTGGGCTAAGATCTGCATATAAACAGCTCCCTTGATTTTAATGGAAACATTCCTAGGTGCAATGTTATTTATGAACATGCAAGAACTTCATGTAGCTGAGTTTTCAGACACTCACAAACTGGCTGCAAGGACTGTTGTTACCATAAATTGTTTCTTCAAATAGATATTTTTGCAAAAAAATTGATAAAACAAATCTGATATTCAGGATTTCCTGATTTTGAAGAGTATGATGATGTATTTTCAGAGGGCCTTTTATTTTCAATACCAGATCAAAGCAGACTGAAAAAGCAGGCAGAATTTCTAGTTGATTTTCATAGACTGAACTGAAGAAAATAACAGAAATACTTGAATTTTTTTATGCTCTTTGAAAAATCTTTATAAGTGACTGTAGCAGTGCTCAGTTCCTAGAAATATGAAAGCACATCTGAGCATTTAAGACGGTAAATCTAGAATTCCAGAAATGCAGTACAGGAAATCTAACTTCTTAATCTACTCTTTCTTGACAGCAAATTGCTCTCCATATTTTTTTTAAAGAACTTATTTATTTTTTAGTAGTAAAATGAGTTGTCATCTAACCATAAGTTTACATAGTATGTCTTTGATTGAGTAGTCATTACCTTCTCATGATGTAGACTATGATATGTCTAGTCTGGACTTAAATTAGTGCCTAAAAAGTATATAAACTACTTTAATTTTAACACCTGAATAAAAATTACTAAACTAAAGCATCAAGAAATACAGGTCGAGGTATTTGTAAAGGAATACACTAGACTGATACTCCAGAAGCTCCATGGAGTTAATTTCTTCTCAGATCTCAGCTGGGATCTGTCAACTTCTCTGAACATTCAACAGAACTCAAAAATAAAAAGGCATCTGCAGTCTTCAGAAAATCCTCAGACCTAAATCCCTTAGAGATTTTCTGGTTTCTAAACTGCGTGTACTGAATAATTTTTGAGATTTAACCTTGGCACTACTGAAATAAAGGTTGGAATTTCAAATTACTCTAGCTGTTGTAGTAGGATTGAACTCTTAAATTTTAGACCTCTTCAGTTTTATGTATTATTATGTACTCTGATAAAATTAATTAATCTTTCATCCATTTATAGGTTTTTGAAATACATCATTTATTGAGATTTCCTGAGGCGCAACACTTAAAGAAACAAAATATGTATTTGAATACTGTTTATATTTCCCAATTTTTCAGTAAGAAAAAAAGAAATTAGTCTGGGAAATCAGAGGCTTAATTTTATTAAGCCATGATGTATCTCCCTAAAAAGTGTTAAACATGCTATGGATTTATTCATATTTGAACAGAGCAGCAAAACTCATACTAAGGTATGAGTTTTATAAAGCAACTAGAAAGTGCAATGAAAGGTACTTAGGTACTTATTTTACCAAGTTAATTCCAGACAACCTATATTTAATATGAAGCACATTTGTACAGAACTGTCATAAAATGCCTAAATGGGAATAAATCTATTTATGCAGTCACATTGCTTTTCATTTTTCTTATAAAAGCAAATATGAACATGTAGCCTGATACATGAATAGTAATTTGTTTTCTTACTCAAATAATACAGGAATTTCTATGCAAAACCCTGTAATTTTTCAAAGCTGTTTGGAAGTAAATCTAATTTTTGAAGTCACTACTGCAGAAGAACAGAAAGTGAGTAGGAAACAGGATCCTTTTCTGTTATGTGTTGACACCATATCAAGAATGTTCCTGTTCTGGGGGGCATACTCCCTAAACTGAAAGATTAGATTTTGCAAAGAAAAAAATTAACCAGAAGGAGATGAAACAATTTTTTCCAGGACCATATGTTGATAGGTACAGCAAACCATGATCTAAAAGTCCATCATAGGTCACTATTCTACTGTTAATTCCCATACTGTTCTCTCTATTCTGCTAATTAAAAACATCAACTTGCTTGTGCTTGAAGCTGTATTTTCAAAGTAACATATCACAGCCTCCCTGTGATTCAGATAAAGACTTCTGCATTTCAACTGACGATGTCTAGATTCTTGGTGACACTTGTCACAGGGCTGCAGATTGTTCAGTTTGTATCTCAGAGAGAAAATAGGCAGAACTGATACAAACAAAGGGGCTTATCCTCCCTTTATTTTAGTTAGTGTTTTCTTATCTGAAAATTATAGAGCTTACTCTTTCAACCCACCTTAAAAATAAACCTTTCTAAACACATGTATTTGACACAAAAAAAAAGAGGAAAAGGTAGATACCTGCACTAAAAGAAATCAGAAAAGTATGTGATTAATTTTAGAGTTTAAACCACAATATTATCAATTTGATACCATTAACAGGCTGTCCCCAGAATAAAGTATCTGTAACTCACTAATGCCTGACGAATTTGTAGATCTCTCCATGCTACAGCCTTAGCTTGACTTTTAAATAAGCTTGTCATAACCAAGTCAGGCTACTGCTGTTCCTTGGTTCATAGATAAGAGATCCAGAGTACTAACAGGAATTTTTAAAGTGGCTCCATTATTTTTTGTCTCAGAAGTAAAAGAGCATGGAAGAAGAGAGCAGGTAAACAGTGGCTGTGTGAGTTCTTCTGATACATCTTAGTTGCACTAAATCACACAGGGAAGACCACAGACCACCAAGAACACCAAGACTCTACCCTAATCAGGAGTTTAACTACACAGAAAGGTTTGCAACAGCCCTGCTTGATTCATAAGTTAAAAAACAGGTTTTGCAGCTGTCTTTGTTTAGGCCAAATTTGGTAGAAAACTTCTAACAGGGTCCTTCTAGAAAGAAAATTCAATTGACTTTTCTCTCAATTGGTTTGGGATCATATTTCTTTGGAGAAAAGTGGAAAAAAACTGTTTATTTAACAGGCAAGGCATTTACTAGCACAAAAAAAATGAACAATATTAAACAATACAACTTCTTGCCACTCTGAAAGAGGTGACAAGCTCAGAAAGTCCCTTCGTGGGCTGTAGCTCACTCACCCAGTCTGGTGTCAGTCCCTGCGGTGCTGGGAATGCCGCGGGCCAGGCCCAGCCCGGTGGGCCACAGGTGCGAGCTGCCGGTGCTCCTCTGGGTGTGCAGAGCAGGTTCAAACAGTTTTAATAAAAAGAAAAACCACAGTCTAGGGAACTTCTCTGCTTCAGCTAGCTAGAAACTAACTAAAGGCAAAGGAGAGCTGTGTCCCACTGTCTGTCCGTGCTGCAGACAACGCAATTCAGGAGAGGGATGCGGGGGAGCAAGGGCAGTTTCTGAAAACAAACTCCACATTTCTTCTCTCCACCGCTTCACTCTCAGAACCAGTCTTAAAGGTGCAAAACTTATTATTTAGCATAAACAGAACAGACAGCTGGGCATACAAGCATCATAGAGCCAACCCAGGACAGCAGCCTAACAAAATCTACATCATCATTGTCTATCAAAATCTGGATTATTGCCTTTTCTAGTAGCAACACAGGTTCTGAACCAATTCTTACAGGACAAGGTTTTGGCAGATCTCTGTACTTAGTGTTTGACTGGAGTTGGACAGGATCATCACTGTAGGTCCCCACCAGGTGAATTATTCTCTTCTAGTCTGTCCTACCCTACCCTACCCTACCCTACCCTACCCTACCCTACCCTACCCTACCCTACTCTACCCTACCCTGTCCTGTCCTGTTCCGTGCCGTGCCGTGCCGTGCCGTGCCGTCCCGTCCCGTCCCGTCCCGTCCCATCCCATCCCATCCCATCCCATCCCATCCCATCCCATCCCATCCCATCCCATCCTATCCTATCCTATCCTATCCTATCCTGTCCTGTCCTGTCCTGTCCTGTCCTGTCCTATGTCCTGTCCTGTCCTGTCCTATCCTGTCCTATCCCATCCAAATCAAAATAGTAATCTTCAAGATGATTACCTAAAGGATATTTTTTTTTTTTCATATAATCTTGAATTAGTTGAAAAGAGACATTATGGCACTTCTCAACTCAATTTATCGATATGGTGTCCCAATGCTGACATCAAAAACACTTGACTATGACTTTTCATATAAGATTGTTGACTGTCCTGTTCATGTAACAGAGATTTAGATAGATTAGAAGATATTCTACTTTTTCCATACACAAGCAACTAGTGCTGTTAAACATATTTAAGGTGACTTTTAGAGTAGACCTAATTAAGATCACAATATGTTTTCAAAAGTTTTAGGATTAAAATAGAATTCTTCTCACCTGTTAGGGAGGCACAAATGAGTAATTTGCAGTTTGATACTTGTAGCAGGTTGACCGCTGGTCAAACGCCAGTGCACTGACAGGAACCATTTACTCCATTGATCTGGAGTAGGGCCTATATCAGAACCCTACTAGTTGGCTTAGCACAGGAAAATTATGGCTTTCTACACTAGTTCTGAAATATCAAATGGTAAAAAAAAAAAAAAAAAATCTATTTAGCCATATACTGTATTCCAAAGAGAAACTTTCTCTTAAAAATTTGAAAGAAAGCTTTTTGTTTTTACCGAGAAATGTTCTAAAGAAGGGTTGGAAACACTTCCATTAATACATTATAAGAAAGAAAATACAGATAAAGCTTGCATAATCTAATAGCATTTCACAAAGTATAAAACTATAAATGGCAGATACGTATTTTAACACTTTCAGGAATACAATCATGACACCCCCATTAAGCAGTATTAACCATGTCATTATGGATTCTTAAATTAAAATGTGCTTACCTCCCCCCGTATTTCCTCCAAATTTTTCCCATAAATACTACAAATTGGCAGAATTGCCTTTATGCTATGTTCAGAAATGCATTTTCTTTTTTACTACTGTTTTGTTTAATTTTTCTTCTTGAAATGTGATTCAGTACAGAGGATCATCATGTTAGGAATTGTCCATGCTGGTGAAGACTCAATACAAACATCACCAATAACTTAATCACCAGTGTTTTGAATCTCTGGTGTTTCCTATTACAGTGGCTGTCTCCTAATTTGTTTAAGTCGTTGATGCAATTTCTGCTGTACAGGAAACAGAGAATGTGAAATTCTACTTCATTTAAATCACTGAACACATGATAACACGATCTCAAATATCTTCATATAATTGACACAAGTGCTTACTGAAGTGATTGCCATTTTCTTGCAGAAGAGAAAATATAAAAAGTAACATTATAATAAACTTTCAACATTTTATGCAAATATGAGCTCCAATACAGAAGCAATTATAAGGTATAATAAATTGAATAGATGACTTCTACTTTTGATAATTCAGTATTTCTGATAAACTGAGTGCAACTAATGTGACAGTAATAATAACTTTCCATACTTGAAAGCTGGTATCCTGAGAAAAGCTAGGTGTGATTAGCAGGGGAAAATCTTCATACTCCTAATTTATTGTGTTTACCATAGGAGAATAAATTAAAACTAACTTTGTTGGGGTAGGGCAGAAGGTTCCCCCAGCTATTTAGGAAACATTAATTCTGAAAAAAAAAACCACTTTGTCTCAGGTTTTTACAGGATATACAAGATAAATAAAAATGGATGTTTCTTGAGCTCTAATAATCCATAATTTCTCCTGTCCGTGGGCTGCAAATTCATTATTCTTCTTTTACATATTTGATTCCACCAAATTACGTTATCTAAGGCAATGTAGATGGAACAGAAATAGAAATCCAAGAAACACTATCTGCACCTTTTTCTTTATACTTACTCATCATGCCATCATCTTTCTGCAAAAATGCTTACAAGGTAGTAAAAAGTCATGATGTGACTCTGGAAGTGCATTTATCATTGTACAAAGGTGTAAAGAACCATTCTTTTGGAAGACAAACTTTTAAAATAATCTCTGGAAAACAAACAACTGATTATGGCAATTTCATGATACAAGAGAAAAGTCAAAAAATAAAGAAATCAAGATGAAATCTCCAAGCTTCCTATAAATTTACTACACCTTAGAAGAACGGTGCAGCTTCAATTTTTAAGGTAGTTTTGGAGGCTTCAGGAAGATGAGGGGAAAAAATTTAAGACACTGTGTACTCTATCTGAGTGACTCAGAAACCTGTTTTTTTTCAGTTGTAGACCATCTCACACATAAAAACAAATCTAATGCCACTGTTTAGTTTATGAATTTGGCACCAAGTATAACCATACTTTCCACGTAGCACAATTCAAAACTATTGCGTCTATCTCGTATCACAATATTTTGTATTAAGAAAAAATCCTCACAATCTACAACAACATTAGGCCACAACACTGCCTAAAATATACATTTAATTATTAATCAAGGTTTTCCCTCATCACAGCCAGACTGGTCTTGTTAGTGAGCTTGCATTCTTTGATATTTGGCCTAGAAGGAATTCAAAGTTGAAAAACATAACAGTTAAGAGAAATAGGGATTGCTGATCTCATTCCTTAGCTACTATAAAAAGATGTACCATCTTCTCAGAGGACAAGATGAAAATGGAGTGTGTATTAAAAAAAATTAAAAATTTATAATATAGTTGTCAATATAAGCCAGATATGGAATTTATTGGCTGTGTAAAGATAAGAACTTGGCCTTGCTGGAAAAAGATTGGCTCTCTTATGAGTATTACTGTTATAATATTATGGAAAAACTAGTTTTTCATAATTCAGATGTCCTTTTCGCCTCTCAAGTTCAGCTTAGCACATTGTTAACAGGCATTTCCTTGTAAGACAGAGTAACTTCTTGTAAGACGCAGTGATTCCACTCTTGCTGAATGTTAAGTATGTGATATGCCTGGTCTGCATTTTCAATGAGAACAAATGGAGTGCATAAACCTAGACATTACTGCAGCTCTTGATAAGAAGTCTGTCAACCTAAGAGCTACAGTCAACATCTTGCCCTTTACTATCTTTTCTGTAAAGGTTGCTAACATCTCTTGGGACTTGTTTCAATGCAAGTGAACTGTTCAACTTTTTCTGCAAGCTTGGTCATTTCTCTTCTAGTTACTTCACCATCTGAAGCAATAATAGGAGAAAGAGGCACAGTAAAACTGGTTAATAGGCTGTAATTTAACTTATGCCAATTAAAGAGCTAGTCCTGATCAAGAAAATTATACAGAGAGCATATATGATACAGGAATTTGTCTCACTAGTAAACCAGATGTAATCGGAGGGTTTCAGATCCAGTAATTTTTCAAACATTTGTATCTTGCAATGGAAGTACATGGTTATTTCCACAGTGTATCCACATGGTCATTGATGAAAGCTGAAAAACTATTAAGGATTTTTTTTCTTGTTTTTCAGATGTCTACAGCGGGTGAGAAAAATACACGTATTTCTCATAAACTCTGAGAAAAAGTATTCATTCTACTGACATTTCTGATACACAACTTTTCTGTTAAATTCTGGTAATTTATGTGATAAAAATGGTGTTAATTACACCAAACACAAAATGTAGCTTCTCAAACAGATATTTGAATAAGAAACTGTTACCTCCAGGTTTAATGTCTGTTCTACTTTCCCAAGCTTTATAAGAGTCAGAGATCCAAATTATGGTAAAAATTTTGCCCAGGTACTGACATATCTGTTTATGATAGACAAATGGGACTGAATTCAACTATCCATCTTGTCATGCTACCTATGAATAAAACATTATGAAAAACCCTTATTCCTCTCCCTTTTCCTCTTCCAATTATAATGCAAATTTTCATTGAATCTTATGTTGTTTTTCTTATTATATTTGATTATAAGTAATTTATCCAAATAATTTTCTCTTCAGATATATTTTCAAAATAGCAAAAGATATTTTTAAGTTAATGTCAAAATTTTTCTTTTTCATACATACATTTGTAAATTATGCTAGTCACTCCATTCAGTGCCTGAATGCAAGTCACCAATGAAAAAGCATTATTTGTGAGAACTTATGTGAAGTCAGATAAAGGCATATTCCTGGTATTAAAACAGAACTAAAGGATTGGAAAGTTTATGTGGTTTGACAAAGGCTATGGAGAAATAGATCCAATAAATCTTGGGCACATTCTATAACTACAAGACAATCCTATCAGCTTTCCTTACTAAGCCTGAAATAGGGAAGAAAAAGAAGCACCCTAATGTTATCCAAATTAAAAAAACTATTGTGTGGCATTATAAACTCCTGGGTTTACCTCCCACTGTCTCAGTAACTCCAGGAAACTAAGCTTTCAAGTGAGAGGTCTCCAAAAATGAGATTTTTTGACAAAGTATATTCATTTCAGTATGAAAGTCTGCAAATGTCCAAATAAGCCCTTTTCTTCTAACAAGTATGGCTACAGTTCTATCTTTGTGAGATCTACTGCCAGTTACAAGCTTTTAATCACAGAATTGATTGAAGGGAACAGCTACAGAACTAAATAATGCAGAAGTAACACTAAAAATTATATTCTCACACTTTGATTTTTAAATAGTTTCTACTGGGGGTTTTATTACTGTGTTCATCACTAGGTGGACTGCCTGCATACAGTTTCTGTATACAGAATCTGAGGAGCAAAATTACTTAGTTGAGAATAGATATGATGCAGAACACAGTGTAACACCAATGGCCAAGGGGTTTTCTATTTTCCTGGCTATTTTCTGTTTCAGCACCATTGGTCAAGATGAAAGCAAAACTCCCTCCTTGCATTAGTTTTTTTTTTAAAAAATAGGTAACAAAAGAATTACTCATTGAAAAATGAGTACTCCCTTGAATACTCCCTTCAAAAACAGGCATCAGCCCAAATACCATTTTTCCAGTCCAGGGCACTTCTGGTCAGCACAAATGCTGCTGTGGTTGCCAAGAAGAGAAGGAAGAAGAGTATTACATCAAAGTGAATGCACACCCATCTCTAGTGACAACATTTTACAAAAAGGTTTTTTCATTATCTCTTTATTACCACTTCTAATAATAGAATAATTATGCTTACATCTGAAGAAGGAATATTTTATCAAGGCAAAAATCTGTCATGAATAACACAGCTGAGTTTTGTTTAGGCAAAAAGAAAGAACATTTTCTGTGAAGAAATACTACCTGTAACCCCCAGTCATTCTTGTTCATTGCCTTTGAATCTTCTCCAACTGCACTACTCCATCTGTAATGCAGCACTATGGCTTCAATCACTTCCCCTTTCCCACATTTGAAAAGAAAAATTAAAGTCTTTATGTATTTTTAATATCTTAAGAAAAAAGTGATAAATTAAATGTATTCCCCTCTATTTTTACTGGAAGTCAGGTTTAATGCCACTAGCACTCTCATTCAGGATGTTTTTATCTACTTTAAATAATTTGGTCATGTTCTTAGGGTCACGATGATTTAAAAACTCATCTTCACATATTTCTGTATCCAGATGAATGTAATTTTCAGAGATGTTCGTTTAAATGATGCATTAGATTTATCCAAAATATTTCAAGGAAGCACCTAAGAAAGATTCCTGTAAGAAAATGTCCATCTATGCTTTCCAGCTTTTAAACACTTATCCAGTCAACCCAGTTTGTGTTGAAGCTCAGAAAAACTCATTAGTATCTTGTAAAATAATTTCCTTTAGTCATATAGTATCCTTTTAAATAATATTGTGGGCTGCTCCCACTTGACTGTTTTCATTTTTGTAGGCCTACTTGTACTAAGGTCACTACAAACACTTTCGAATTGTACAGGTAATGAAAAAAAAATCTAAATGCTTGTACTCGCAGAACCAGTAAAAAAATCACACAATAATTCTTTACAGAAGGATATACACAGCTTCACACAAATAGCAGTTAAATTGACAGTGTGTTGGATTCTGTCTATAGATTACTGTTTCACTATCTGCTCCTTAAGCAAACCAAGGAAGGCAGTGCTTGGGTTCTCTGTTGACTGAAGATGCCAGTAAGAAGAAACTCCAGTACTGTATGAAAAGCATTGCTACCTAGAGGTCATGAATGTGCAGCCGTAATGCTGACATGTAGTACAAGAGGTGCTTTCTAGGGAGCTTTATAACACTGCTTTCACAGATGCTTCATTCAGCTGGCAGATCATAGTCTTGTAACCTGGCTAACTGAGAAGGCTGGAACTCCTCTATGGTTAAATGAGCAAAGTGTCACTGCTGCAACTATTTACACTTATGAGTCTTGGAAAGAAAATTCTTTCTCCTCAGTGTCAGCTATAAAAGAATATATATGCATGTACTTCAGGGACTTTTGACTGAAAACAGAAATCCTCCCAAGAGTTGCTGGAACAATTTGATCTTTTTTTCCTAGGTTAAGGCAGCTTTTATTTTAAAACAAAATTTTATTTTATTTTAAATAAAATTTATTTTATTTTAAAGAGATGTGGAAATACTACAGGAATATCTACAGGATATATAGCTATACCAGAGAGTTTACCCTGTACAATAGACTAGGTATGTTTCTGTAAAGTGTATAAAGGCCCCAGATGGACTTTGAAAATTGCTGTGAAAATTCCCAATATCCTGTAATACAAATAGGTACAAATATTCTGCTCACTAAACAGCAATCTCTATCACTAAAACACAAAATGATTGTGTGTTGAGCATATGCTCTCATCTTGATTACCTGGCTTTAGCCAGGTATTATAATTTTTTTTTTTTCCTGGAATCTAAAATCCTTCCTATTTCTGGAGTACTTCGGTGACAATTAATCTAATTTTAATATAGGTATTATTAATAAGTTCTCTATGGTATGGTAAAAATTTTCTGTTTAATTTCCTTCCATGTTTTAATTTTCTATAAAATGAATGTGCTCAATATTATAAGCTCTTTAGAGATTTTATTGTATTTGCTCTTGCTGCAGCATCATGTTGCTATTCTAATTTTCACCTTTATAGGCAGGAAAAAAATGTTTATACAGAGTCTCTGCAAAGACTTCAGAATACCCTCAAAATGTTCTTTAAAACATATACTACAGAAATATTTCATTTTATGTCGAAAAGATGCGGAAAACCCAATTATTTCTCTCTGAAACTTTTCCTACTTATATTTATTGCTGCTTTTCTTTTTTTTCCTGGATTGGAATGGACTGCCTCCCAAATATTTGCATAAAACAAAGGTTTGCAATGAGATCTTAAGCATCCTTGTGACACAGCAATTCAATACAGCCACTAAATCTGTGCACACACTACAAGGAAATATAAGCCTCAATTATCATACTACTTTCATTTTCCAAAAGACCAGCAATAGCTGTATCCTGAGATAAAATGACACTGTCAATTAATTGCAACATTTATTCAGAAAATGATGTGGTGTTTCCTTATGATAACTACTATCCAAATAACTGTGATAAGACACCCATATCACAGCATCACATAAAAGACAGGAGTTTTGTTTTGAAAAATACATACAATTTTCATTGCTTACTTTGAATGATTAGTTAAAATAATTTATTATTATTTTATCCAAATTTTAATTGCTGCATGTTGACCAAAAGGAGCTCAAGAGATTTTAACAGTGCCTTGAATGATCTCTGATTTTGTCTATTTTTAGTTCTTGCATAAAATTCTTATGTGTGCTTGTTTTCAAAATAAGCCCCTTCCTAAATGAACTTTTGTCCATAAAAACAGACTTGCCTTTTCACATTCTCTTGATTTCACCATCGCTAACGATTTCATTAGAAGAAACTTGGAATTCTTCATACAATAGAGAAAAAATTGCCCTATGGCTGCTGAAACCAATCTGAATAAAAGTGAAGGTTGCTTTATCAGTGCAAAAAAAGGAATAGGTTGGATAGTGAAGAAAATACATTAGGACTTTGATGGGACCTTTTTTCACTGTGACTGAAACTCCTATAAGGAACACACAAACGACAAGTGACACTAGAAAGTTAAACACACTTAAACACCAGTTATAGGAGAGCCAAATTTCTTTTATAGCAAGAGTTAGGAAATAAGGTGAGAATGTGGTAATAAGAGTATCAGTTCCCAGTCATATGGAGCCATCCAGAAAGATGAGAAGAAAACAGTAACAAATTATGTTTGTTTTGAAATCATTAACATACCACTAAAGTTTACTGTGAGCTCTGAAAATTCTCACACAACTTAAAAACTATTTGTAGACTGATTCTCTTTTTCTGAAGGGTACATCAAGAATACCAGATTTAGTATTTCAAATACAACTTGATCAGAGGAACTTAATATTGCACAAAACAATGTAAGAAATACATCATATATTCAAATATGAAAGATAACTATGAAAGAGTTCCTCATAAGATTCTCAGACTTCCAGAACTCAGAAACTTGACAGTACCAGTATCCTTCAGCTCCAACCAGCCAGCCATATCTGCCCAGGCTCCTGGATATTTTCAAGAGATGAAGCTTCAGGTACCATTGAGAAGAAACACCTTTGGGATTCTTCCACCCCAGTTTTCCATTAGCATCTCTTTACTTTCACACACCAAGAGGATGTGACAACCTCAACTTTCAGGGTGAATATTTTTAGAACAGTAAACATCTAGAGATCAGCATGACTCAGCTTTCCCAGTTTGAAAATTTGGTTAATTTATTCACTTGAGATCCTCTCATCTTCAGTAAAACCCTGTGTCTGAATTACTCTTTGGAGAGGATTATTCAGTTACTTCAATAACAATCAGGATTGCAGAACAGATCCATACATTTTAGATGTATGCAAAACTCTAGCTTTCATGCTGGAATACACCTTTCAGCATAAAACTCCCATTGCGTGTGAGCTATCAGTGTTGATTTGTTTTAAGTCATAGTTTTTTGCCATCTTAATGCTCTGCAGTCAGCAGACTGATTCTGTCTTTCAGCTTTTATGATACTTTACTAAGTGCCACTAGGACCTGCCCAAAAACTTTATGCAAAATATAAAATAAAATTGTCATCAGTTTCTGAAACTGTACAGCACAGTTGACAAACCACTACCAGCAAACTGTGCCTGCTTTCTGGCAGCAGTAATAAATCCAAGCATCCTGCTGCTTGAAGAGCTTTATCTGAATACACAATGCCAGTGCAGGCTGATCTCTTCAGGACTATGACAAGTACCTGGAGAGTTTTGCAATTAATATTATTATGTACATTCTGCCAGGAATGCCCTTGAAACTACGAAATGTTCCCTGCTGTATCTGGGAATGACAAAACTGCTGAGAGACAAGGAAGAGGAGCTCATTTGATAACCAGGGTTGTCTTAAAATTTTAAACTGAAGAAGCAAAATCCTTTTGAAGGTAATTGAGCTAGTCATTAGCAGTACTTTCACCAGAACCATTTTAGAGATTTGTGACAGGTGTAGGAAAAGCAAATAGCCTTGATATATTCCTCATTCTTCCAAGCCTGTGGGCTTAGGGCCTGCATTTGTATTACGCATTTAATTCTTATCAGAATCTTGTAATCAGAAGTTTGGTACTGCTCTACGAACTTGTGAATAGAGAAGCTACATTTTTATATCTTTTGATCTAAGACAGATCTAAATTCATCTTAAAGAGGACATCCAGTCACCTAACTCAGCTGTGTTCTTATTTCTGGCGACGCCGTGTAAAAGCACTCCATGACTAAGCACTCCATTTGACGTAAAGTGCTGGAGACTCTACCAGGTGTGCTGCTAATGTGAAATCTTTATGTAATGTTTCAATTCAAAGTGAAACAAACCAAAACCAAAAGCAATGAAACAAAAATATCCCAACCCACAAAAATGCCACAAATTTCATTATGCTCCTGCTAGACTATCCAATCATATTCAGGGCCTGTCCTTAAAAATTCTTAATTTTTTGTTGAAGAACAGGCTAAAAGTTAAGTCGAGTCTCCTGTATTAAATTAACTGAAACAAAACAAATTCAGCTTTTATGAATATTCACTGTTTCTTACCAATATTAAAAATACTAAGAACAGAGGTAAAACCAGATGGTTCCATATGAAAGCAGTAATTATTGCATCAGAACAATGGTTCATATCCTCACTCTGAGAATAGCCAATACCAGCTGCTTTAATGAAAAGTACAATAAACTCAACAGTAGGCTGTTACTGCTTTTCTTGAATTGAAAACATCACAGAGCCAAGTAATTATTTTTTTCATCAGCAAATTCTCTGTAATAAACACATTCCCAAACTATAATAACTATTTTAAATGGCTGTGCATTTGAGCAAGAAAAAGTAATTATTCTTCAATAATATTTCACACTAGGTTTAGAAATACTCTAGTCATTATTAAGTCACAGAAAAAAATGCAGATGAATGAACAAGGCATAGTGCCCATATTTTCCACAGGATGCCACTAATTTCTTGGCTGTTCAGTTTTTGCGAGATTATTTATTTACATGCTTTTAACATGTTTTGTGGCCACAAATCAAAGATTAGAAAGGTGAGACAATGCCACATTTTCTCTATTAACTTCAAGGTAAAGTTCACATCACCACCATTTAAAATTAAACATTTTGATTTGTGTCTAAATCAGCAGCATGGTCTTCCAAGGTGCTGAGCTAGGGAACCCATCAATTATAGATAGAAGATTGTACCAATTATTTCTGCAATTGAGGCTTAAAAAACAAAAAAAAAACCGAAAAAAACAGATGGACAATGAAATCCATGATCCTCTCTAACAGAAAACAGAAGTATTCTTTGTGTGTAAGCAGTGTTACCTGCATATGGTCCCGCTTCAGATGATCCAGTCACTAGCTTTCTCCAGCTATTTTCACATTATTACTTTATAGTTTGAGGTTGGTATCTCTACAGCATCAATGCTTTTTCACTAAAAGATACACAACAAGAGGTTTGCAGCCCACCTGCTGAGACTATTTGCTTTGTCTGTGAGGATATGCACGTGCATACGCGCATGGCTTGATGCTGAAAGGCTGTTCAGAACCTAATCTGTGTAGGAACTCAGCTTTCTCATCCTCAAATATTCACTGGCCATACAACATCCACAAAAAATCTATTCAACACCACAGAGCCCCCAGTCTGTAGCACCATAAGCTGTGTAATTTCTTTCTCTGGAATAAGTGAATACTCAAGCCAAGTTTTAAACAAAATCTGGTTTTTACCAAAACATTAATATACGGGGTAAACAATAACTTAGTTGATATTTTAGCCCAACTACATTTAAGACATTTTGGTAAAGGAAAGAGAATAAGTTATACGTATATCAGTCATGTATGTCTCTGCATATACGCAAATATTTATACTATTAAACCTTAGTAGGCAATGCAGTAACAAATTCTTCCTTCCTGCACCCAAAATAGAGGCACTTCTTGTTTGGGCATTGCAGGCAAGTATTCTGAATGCAGTATGAAGGTGCTGTATCTAACTGTTGCACAGCACAAGAAAACATCTTCCTAATTTAATTTTGCCATTTTCTTTCCTAAATGATACAAAATAGTCACCATTTGAAGAGGTATTAATGCAAACTATATCCCAAGAGTGAAAAGATGCTCACAGATACAAAATGTTTATATGCTGCCCTACAATGCCAGCCTATTAGAAAGAAACATGATTTCTCAGAATTTCTGTGAAGAGTCTTAGCCTTTCTAGAGCTGCAAAGTTTCACTACAGGTAAAACTGGTTGAAGATCAAGCTTTGAATTCAACTAGTGCTTGACTAAACCAACCTTGTACAAGAGCAATGTTACACATAAAAAAATACAAATAATTTTATTTATTTGACTGATACTCACCACTGGTCTAGAAATTCAGGAAAATCTTCTTGGCCTTACCATAATGCAAAGTGAATTTTTCTCTTCAAGCAAATTAACTCTTTCAAGTAGAGCTGCACATACGGTTCTATCAACAAAATCATGTCCAGAAAGTTTCCTAATAAGGGACACATGTTTTTTACTTTGAGAACTGAAGCTAGGTACTAGCTCTCTAACTTACACATCAATGTCACCTGCTATCTCCCTTGTCTCTCCACCACAATGGGGGTACGCATGGATTGATAGTTCCAGATGACTCACTAGCCTTTACAATTCTGAATATATTAGCTTTGACAGATAGATATTTGATGCATAATTCAATGTAGAGCGTATAAAATATTAGGCATGACTACTCAATTGAAGTTGCATAAATATTTCCAGTGAAATATTTCGTTATCAGCCACTTATAACTTGCACTTCACAGGCTGCCACACACTCTTGGTCTAGGTTTCACAATTGAAGCAAAATGAATTTGCTCATTTTGTGTACAAAGGCATACACATACTCAGGCTCCCCTGTCTCTGCACATTTTTATGAGAATTGTCACAGCACAGACCTCCCTCCCTGGTAGGCATTTCCCTACTCTTTTAGAGATATGAATGAAAGCACACAGCATTCAGTACGCTAGAAAAAGCAGAGCCTGAGGAAGGGTTACAAGTTTACTGAGGGGAGCATCTTCAATGAGGTTGTGTAAAAACCATCTTGTAGTCTGTGCTGTTCTCCAGGCAGCACCTCACACATGGGTCATCCTCTAGTTACACAAACTGCAGTCTTGCTGTTGAGGTTGCATCTTTGATAGAGAGTTTGTTGCTCTGGACATGACTTAGTGTAATTTTGAATGGTAACAGACATACTAAGAAGTTAGATCTCAGGAGAACACAGATTTTTTCCAAAGTTACTGTTTCCCTATTATTTTAGAGCTTGTCTTACTGAATACTTTAAGGAACTTTCTTCATTATTAAGAAAAACCTTGACATTTGTGTGCTCAAGCACACAGGAAGGTCTCTTATAAATCAGTGATAGCAAGATTAAACGACTGATTGGTTTTTAAGTATTATTAATGTAAACATAGTAGGTTTCCCCACTGCAATGTACACTAATGGATTGGTTCTGTTTAATGTCTTTATCAACAAACTGTATGAGGGGATTGAGTGCAGGCTCAGTCAGTTTGCTGATGACACCAATGTGGGCAGGAATGTCAAACTGCTTGATGGCTCAAAAGCTATACAGAACGGTAAAAAGTGAACTGCTCTGTAAATAAGCAGTAATTAGCAGATGTATCTTTGTAGAAATTCAAATTATATAAATTGATTTTTAAAGACTCCCCTTCACACTGAAGAAGATTGTTTGTATAGCATCAGATAGTATAAATGTATTTATTCCACTTCAAAGATCACAATTGATCATCTTATTTTCAGTTTTCAATTGTCTTTTTGCTTCTCCCCTCTATCTTGTTCTTGTATTTAAGGGCTTGTTTCATAGAACTCAACATATTTTCTAATTTTAAAACCTTCTTCAATCTCATCTTCATTTTACATAATAAATACATACACAATAGTTGTCTCTGTTCTAAGCTCTGATTAAGTACTGCAGCAGACAAAGCTTTTTTTTTTTTTTTTTTTCTTTTCTGACTGACATTCCAGTTTCTCATCAAATTTAGCTTTAGGAACATATAAAACTTGCCCCATGCAATTATGTAATCAATCAATTACCTGAAACAATCCTAATGAACTGAATTCTAGCATGGGTTGACTGTTCCTCATTCTGCTTTGAAGCATGAATGCACACTCATACAAGGCTAATGCCTGCTCCCCGTTTCTTCCCTGTGGCCAGTGACATTCTACTCTGACAAGTGATTTTGCCCTTTACTGGGAGTAGATAACATGAAAATTGAGTAATACAAACCCATGTCCTTGAAAAGATACTAGGAGTCTGATGGGAGGTGTTTTTTGTTTTAGTAGCTTGGTTAGGGAAGCTGAAGAAAAACGCTTTCCAAGTGGAAGAAGGCTGTTTTCCTACTTTCTAGAGGAAAAATGTTTTATGCTTGAGTTCTTTATTTAGGTAATTTTAGTTAATGTTTTGAAACAGTTTAAAATCTCTTAAAGGGTCAAAATTGAAACTAAATATTTTCACTGAGCTTATTCAACTTTTATTTGTATCCTGAATATCAGTTTGTAAAGAACTCACCCTAAGCTTTTTGGTTTTTTTTTTTTTGGTTTGGTGGGTTTTTTTTTTTTTTTTTTTTTTTGTTTTGTTTTGTTTGTTTTGTTTTTTCTTAATATTTCAGCAATTCAGAGTATGTTTAAGTTTGGAGAAGACATAACAGTTTTTGGTACCCTGATGGTATAAGTTATGACATATTTTGCAAAATTCTGGCTCACTAGATACGACACACAGGAAAAGCTATTTTCTCTTCTTGATGGCATATCTGCTTCCCACTGATCCCATTACAAACCTTGCTCACTTCTGATAGGGTAGAAGATGGGGTTCTAATTCTTGCACCCAGAAAGATTTTCTTCTACTTACAGAACCTGATATTTTTCTCTCAGACTGTGCACTATATAATAAAAAATGATAGAAAGGTACAAAACTTTGTTAAATAGTCCTTTCCAGCTACCTGGTACCAGTTTATTTAGAGGGAAAACCCCAAAAACATAAAAGCACAAAAACACACCACCACAACTGGACCATTCCCAGGCGTCCAAGGCAGACCTAGCTGATACTGCTGGTACATGCTGTTGTTTTACTGGCTGTGTTTACAGAGGGCTGACATTCTCCACAGCCAGTTACCTGTGCTTTACTCTGCCATCTCAGTCTCTTGGGAGAGGGAAGATGCTACCAGTGCAGCGGCTGAGCAGTGCTCACTGCACACTTTGCTGGCCACTCGCTCATTCTAACAGTTATCATCCACCAAGGCAGCAAAAAGTCCAGCATGGTGACGCTCTAATGCAGAATGACTGACAACAGCAATTTCAGTACCAGCCAAGTATTTTTTTAGTACCAGCCAAGTTGCTTTTAGCAGTCTTCATGAGGAGGGCAAAGTACTCATTTGAAGTTTTCATCTAAGCTTCTTCTCCTTTTTTCCTCCAAAACTATAACAATTACTGAAAAATTATTCAGAGAAACCTCACATTCTGGTTCCTAAAGAGTTCCCTGGTTTGAGTCTAGCATGACAAGGGAATGACACCTCTGTGGCAGAGCAATACATAATAACCATCACTGTCTCTAATCACTATTAATTATATGCAGTCATTTTCAGACTTCCAACAAAACATATGCTGATGAATACAGCAGGATTTTACTCCTCCTCAACTTGCCAGTAATAAATGCATTGCCTGAATTAATCATGTTCTTGTTAGGCAATAAAAAAAACCAGTAGCTGTCAGTGAGCAAAGCCCCTGGTGTGCCAGAAACCATGTGCCACCTGAGTGTGCTGAAGCACCCAGAGCTATCTTTGGCATCTGGTGTGTGAGATGCAATATAGAAACCTGCCTGGAAATGTTCATGTTTCAAGTCAACATCTGATCCAATAAAATGTTTTTGTGACTCCTGGGCTGGGCTGTGCTAGAAGCAGAGGGCATCAAGCACTATGAAGATAACAGGAGAACAACACTTTCTCTGGGTTTTCTGAACTATAAGAAACCACTACCAGGGTCTATATGTCATGCACCAGTCACATTGCAAGCCAGCCTGAATGTCAATAATTCTGTCCCACTTCCATAGTGACAAGAAGTCAATAGTTATCCATGGTGGTTTTGGCTGGGATAGAGTTAATTTTCTTCATTCTAGTATGGTATTCTATTGTGTTAGATCTGTGCTGGAAACAGGGTTGACAACACAGGGATGATTTTGTTATGTCTGAGCAGGGCTTACACATCCCCAAGGCCTTTGCTGCTCCTCACCCATCTCACCAATGAGAAGGCTGGGGGTGTGCAGGGGGCTGAGAGGGGACACACCCAGGACAACTGACCCTTGCTGACCCAAGGGGTATCCCAAAGCATATGGTGTTATATTCTACATGTAAAGCCAGGAGGAGAAGGAAGGAGGGGACGTTCAAAATGATCATGTTTGTCTTTCCAAGTAATAGTTGTGTGTGGTGGAGTCCTACTTTCCTGGACACTTAAACACCTGCCTGTAGACGAGAAGTGGAAAATTAGTTCCTTGTTCTGGTCTGTGTAGCTTTTGTTTTATCTATAAAACTGCCTTTATCTCAACTTGTGTGTTTTCTCACTTTCACTCTTCTGAATTTTCCCACCACCCAACAGAGTAGTTTAAGTGAGTGGCTGTGGGGCGCTTATCTGCTGGCTGGCCTATCTACATGTAAATGTTAAGTGTCTGGATGAAAAAGTTAGTAAAAATAACATAGGGTAACCATAGCATAGCATGTAGCATAACAGAACTTTGTATGATGGGTTGACCTCAGCTGGATGACAGGTGTCTACCAAGCCCCTCTATCACTCCTCTTGAGTTGGACAGAGAATAGAACATTAGATGGAAAACAACTTGTTTCCAATTAAGTTGAAATAAGGCACTTTACTAAAGCAAAAACCGTAAGTTGTGTGAGCAGAAAGAAAAAAAATATTTTCTTCTATACTTCCCAGCAGGAAGCAACATTTGGCCACTTCCCAAGAAGCAGGGCTTCAACCACGTAGTGGTTGTTCTGGAAGGCAAACACTAGAAATAATGAATGCCTCCCTTTCTCCTCCTTTTCTTAGTTTTTGTATCTGAGCTGATGTCATATGGTATGGAACATACGTTTAGTCAAATTGGGTCAGCTGACCTAGTTTTGTCACCTGCCATGATCCTGCCTGCTCCCAGCCTACTGCTGTGACGGGGGATGATAGAAACAGTGCTGCAGTGCTGACACTGCACCAGTGCTGCTCAGCATTACCCAAAATAATGGTGTGTTATCAACAACTTTCCAGCCACCAATGCAGAGCACATCACTGTGAGAGCTGCTATGGGAAATTGAACTCCATCTCAGCCAGACACAATATGCATTGCCACTTATATACTCCAATTTCTGCCTCTCCTTATAGACTAGTATTGTGATAGAGTCATAAAATTGGTTTGGAAGGGACCTTTAAAGCCCATGTAGTTCAAATTCCGCTTGCCATGGCCACCTTTCATGAAACCAACTTGCTCAGAATCCCACCCAGTCTGGCCTTGAATACTCCCAGGGATGAGGCATCCACAACTTTTCTGGTCAAACTCTTCCAGTGCCTCACCACCATCACACTAAGGAATTTCTTCCTAATATCTAATCTAAACCTGCCCTCTTCAGTTTGAATCTCCTTCCCCCTGTGCTGTCACTACATGCCCCTGTAAAAAGCTGCCTTTCACCTTTCTTGGTGGCTGCTTTCAAATACTGAAGGCCACAATTAGGTAAACTGGGAGCCTTGTCTTCTCCAGGCTGAACAATCCCAGTTGCCTCAGTCTTTCCTCATAGAAGAAGAGACCCATCCCTTTAATTTTCTTGGTGGCCTCCTCTGGATATGCTCAAACAGGTCCATGTCCTCCCTGTGCTGAGGACTGAGGACCCCAGAGCTGCATGCAGGGTTCCAGGTGGGGTCTCACCAGAGCAGAGCAGAGGGACAGAATCCCCTCCCTCCCCTGCTGCCCACGCTGCTTTGGATGCAGCCCAGGACACGTTTGGCTTTCTGGGCTGGGAGTGCCCATGGCTGGGTCATGTCCAGCTTTTTGTCAACCAGCATTGCACCAGGGCTGCTCTCGATCTGTTCATCTCCCAGCCTGTGCTGATACTGGGCACTGCCCCATCACAGGTACATCACCTTGCATCTGGCCTTGTGAACTTCATTAAATATATAAAATAGCACTGGTTCCAACACAGAGCTCTGAGGGTCACCACTTGTCACTGATGTCCATCAGGACCCTGAGCTGTTGACCAATACCCTGTGGATGTGACCATCCAACCACTTTCTTATCCATCTAACAGTCCAGATAAGTGTCATCTGTAGACCTCTCATGTCCAGTGATGTAGTCACTACAACACAGAAAGTCACTAGCATTCCTGTCTGACACTAGGTTGGTCAGGCAGGACTTGCCCTTGGTAAAGCCATGCTGGCTGTCTCAAATCACATCTCTGTCCTCCATGTCTTTAGCACAGCTTCCAGCACAGCTTCCAGCAGGATCTTCCGAGGCACAGAGGTGATGCTCACAGGTCAGTAATTCCCAGAATTCACCTTTCTACCCTTTTTAAAGATAGGTACAATGTTATCCCTATTCCAGTCACCTGGGATTTTAGTTGACTGCCAAGACTTTTCAAATGTCATGGAGAGTGGTTTGGCAACAACACCAGACAGTGCCCTCAGGACTGGGACTCAACTCATCAGGTCCCCTGGACTAATGTACATTCAATTTCCTCAGGTCATGAACCTCATCTTTCCATGCAGTGGGAAGGATTTTGCTTTCCTTCCTCATCCTGCTCTCCATCCACTAAAGGGGTGTGGGAAGAGAGGCTGCCACTGAAGACAGAGGCATAAAAGTTATTGAGTATCTCAGCCTTCTCATTTGTTGTTACCTGTTTACTGACACTGGATGCCACAAGACAGTACAAAGCATAAAGCCAAAATGTATTTTTTCTGTTATCTCTTAAGAAAAGTCTCAGAATTGTATGTGCAAAATGTTTTTCAAGACAGGAGACCTTTAAATATTTCTATCTATAAATGCTGTTTGAACATATAGTTTTATTAAACATGCTATAATATAATCAATATTAAAATACTGATGCTAAGAATGTCCCATGTCAGCTTCCATAATTTCATTTTCTATTCTCCTAATTACCTGGTAATGTAATTAGAAGTAAGGTACCATGACACTACTTGAAAAGAAATCAAATTATGTTTAACATTTATTTATTATAATCACAATATATTTCACTTTCCAAAGAAGCCAAAGTAATTGTTGGCAAGGTTGGAAATAGTTTATACCCTCAGTCCAATAAAGCATGTGAAGCTTGAAATCAAATGTCAAAGCTGAATTTTTCTCTACAATATGCATCTCCGAATGATAATTTCTCAAAGGGATTATTAATGTTTAATCATCTCTAGAAATAGTGCTTCCCAATTTACTCTTTAATATGTAAACTAACATCATCCTGCTGGTATTTCCTAAGAAAATACACTGAATATTTCTGGCAAGACTTCAGAATGGTACCACTCAGCTAGGAAACTATAGCTGCTCAATGCCCATATAGAACCCGGCAGTTCTGCTTAGTTGTAACATGTTCCTGCAAAATTATTAAGTCTTACTGCTATTTAAATAAGATAGAACCCCCATAATTAAGAATTTCAAGAGCTGAACTGTACACTTCATGAGGTTTATGCTGTTTGTTCACAATTTTAGGAAGTCATCTTGCAAACCCATCTTACTAAGAATACTCTTGACTGCTGTGATGAAAATCAATTTCAATTTTCTTGTACTGTTATAGGGATTAATCCTTGTACCAGGTTGTGACAATAAAAAACAGAGAAGGCATGAGGAAAAGTGATCTTTTTAAGCAAAAACAGGGGAGGCCATGATAATCTGCTTTCAAGTAAATAAAGTGACTTTTTAGAAAGCTTGTTTTGGGAAACAAATAATGAAGAATAATATCTGCAATACTTAACTTGCATTTTAAACTGTTTTGGAGCAGTCAGCTGCCTTGCTATTCTTCCCCTAGATATTTTTGTCTCTTCTGTTTTTCACTCTGTTAACAAATTAAGTTTGGAAGATAAAGAGGAGAAGGACAAGACCATCTGAGATTTTTAAGAACAAAAGCTTTAAGATGATCTAACAATGGAATAAGGACATTATCTTCCACCACCAAGCTACCCCGCTAGTGGTTAGACAAATATTTGTGACAGCTGAAAAATGCTGAGCATCACATTTCCTTCTTTTTTTCTTTGGTGGCATCTGGAATGACAGCAGGTTACAGAGGAAAATCCAACACCTGGATTTTGAGTCTCCTTCTGGAAGAATATGAGGCTCAGGGAACGTGGGTCTCTAGAATATGAAAGACACCATGAGTTTCTGTACAGTTTAGTCTCACTATGCAATACCAAATTCCCATGAAAACAGGCCAAAGATAAAGTCTTTGTGTGTCAGCCTAATCTGAACCATTCCAGAAGGGAAAGCAGCCTTACAGAAGTTCAGGGAAGTCTCTGAAGCTCTTCTAAGTCACAGCAGCAGCTGTGATCTGGCATGCAATTTTTAACATCATGTTCTATATCCAAATCCACTTTTTTCATAAGGACTTACAGAAAAATATTTGCAAAGATGATCTGTGGTGATTTTTCAGAAAGTACTAGAATTATTCATTTCCAGGAGACACTGAAGAGGCCAGAATTTTATTCAGACAGTTAAACCAGTAACTCTTCTTCCTGATGTGCTCTATTTCCTGACATTCTCATCCTTGTGTAGCTAGCTTGTGAGATGTGATATGAAGACATAAACCCTAAGTAGTCTATATATATATATATATGCTTTCCTTCATCATTCTTCTTCATCAAAGGGGAAGCTTCGGTGCATCTTGGGATGCAGTTATGCAATATGGTGTAACTGCCATTGTCTAAAAATGGCCTGTGGGAACAGAGCTGTCAAATGCACGGCTCCTTAGAAATGTATGACAATTGGAAAGATGCCACATACAAATCTCAAAGACACTCACTGCTCTTCTAAAATCATGTGCTTATAAACCCTTTATTCACATAGATAACCATCAGGGCTCTGATGATGATTTAGGCTGTTGTCCAAGTTAAAAAAAAAAGTCAATGCAGAAAGAGTAGTATCACAGATTAAGCCCTGTGTTCTTGCCTCACTCACAAGGCAAATATCTTTACCTGGTAACAAACAGGAAGATTCAAACCTTCAGGGGTATTAAAATATTTTTCTGAGCAGCTGAGCTGCAGAGATGATCTCGGGACACAGCTGCTAGTCCTGACATAGTAGCTGCATTGCAGCTTTGGCTTACCTCAAAAGCATCTCCCACTGAGACAAATGATGCTAACTGATGCCAACAATACCACAGCATATTGCTAACCAGAACTAAAACCCACAGGCCAAAGGCAGTATGTGTCACACACTGACAGTCATTCACTACTTCTTTCTGTAACAACCTTCCCCATTTCCATCTTGTTTACCTCTGATGCTTTGCCCTCTTCACTGCAGATAATATAGCTGTGCCACAAGGAATTTATATTATCACTTTTCCATAGAATGCAAACATGCAATCTGGCAACATAAAAATGCTCGTGTAAGAGAACACATGTCCTTGCACTTCCCATTCTCCATTTTTAGGGAGTCAGCTATAAAGGAATGGCAGAATTGCATCTAGATCATTGCACCAGAGAGTTAGAAATGTGAGAATGAACCCCTGCAAGTGTCAGTTAAAATTTTTTTCAGAAATCCTGAATTCAGGATAGCTGACATTTTGCGGATTCTTACTAAATTTTAAGAAAAAAATAATTAGCTTCACTTGACATTTTTGTGCTCGGTTTTTGTGCTAGCATTAAGTATAGCACATCTGGCGTACTTCAACCACAGCCCAAGGTAGGCATTTCAGGCTTGTGCAGACTAAATTTATTTAAAATCTCAGGCAGGAGCCTTATGAACATAATAAAGGCTACATGTGAAATAACATATAATTACTATGATCTTATGGTCAGTGTAAGCATTAGAAGGATCATTCATTAGTGCTCCAATAAATCTGAGCTGAGTGCTATGCTCATCAGCTGGCTGCTGATTACACTTAATTAGACAATCCACTAAACTGTAATGCCACTGATGAATGAGCCCACTGAGAAACAGAATTTTAGCTTCTGAGATGCCATTTGCCACTGCATGCCTACACCTTTGTTCCAGTTCCTATCCCAAATAATTGCCTATGACATGGCACCTAAACTAAGCACTTTTCTTTTCCAGAGCCTGAGGCTTTATTAAATTATTTTGCCAGACTACAAAGCCTCTGTAAACTATGATGTATGTAAGATAGCAGGTATGTGAAGCACACACTTTTTATTGAGTAAGCTATTTTTCCTCACATTAGGTAACAAGACCCCCTTTCAATATTGCTCTGCAGATTTGGTAAAATATATGGTACAAGACAATAGGAAAATACTCCTCCCATTTTTAGAAAATCTGTTCAACAGCATATTCACTGAGGAAAAAAAATACTTCAGGATCACATTCTATGCCACTGCCCAACAGTGAAGGCATCTTTTCCTCCTCTGTGGGCTGTAAGAATAATTTCATTCTTGCTTCCCTGTAAAAGTAAAAAATTGAATGATCTGCTGGACATCATAATGGGGAGAAATAATACCATTCTACAGCATTTGCCTGAATTCAGTTTAGAGCTCCACAAACGGATCTGGTAATAACATCCCACAAAGATGGTGAGGAATGGAAAAGATACCCCAAAATAAAACCTACATGAGCCATAGCAGTAACTATTGAGAGAAAGCATTCTGGAAACAAGATTTTGAGATGGAAGAAAGCAGTCAAGGAGTTGCAGATGTCCTGCAAACTATCTCTGAAGCGGTTACTTAATAAGACAGTAGAAGCTTCCAGTGATGGGATAGGGTAAAATCTGCATTTGAAGGGAGGAGAACAGAGAAATTGCAAGAAGCTTCAACAAAATTTCTACCAGAGACAATGACTGCAGAAGGAGGCAGTATCTACGTAGAAGAAATGCAGAAGAACAAGTACAGACCAAATAAAATGTTGGCAAAAAACGTGGAATTAAAGATCTAGGAAGAGTAAAGACAAGCCTTGGAGACAGAGCAGGTAACAGGGCCCAAAAAGAACGGCCATGGAGATGCTATGATTGCTATGAAGTTAAGGACTGTAGACATATCTGACTTGGAAGAAGTCATTCAGTTCTCATTTCTTGTGAGACACAGCATTGCAAATGTACGTGGCTGAGACAGCTTGGTTAAAATAGCTGTGAGAAACTAGGCAGCAGTTGCTGGCCTAAATTTTTAGAAGAGACAGGACAGTAGAAGAGAGAGCATGAATGAAGAATGCCTGACTGGGAACAATGACCCTCTTGAAGGCTACTCAAAAGAAGTAAGCACAACAGTAAAACAAGTGAGAGGGGTAAACATGGAAACGAAGGCAAGCACCAAGAACCACAGGAAGTATTAATGACCAAATCAGTGGAATGAAGGGAAGGAAGCACCAGAAATATTGGGATTGGTATGTCACAGGCATAACTTGGAAGAAAAGAGAAAAAGGTTAAAATGGTGAGAAACAAAACAAGGCAAGGTAGAACACAGCCAAAAGGGTTAATTTAGGAGTGCATATTAAAAAAAGTGAGAGGGGTTTCCCTAAAATATGTAAGCCAGGTTTGCCATGAAGAAGACAGCTGTCAGATAACAATGTACAAAAAAGCAAACAGAAAATGAACAATGGGGGAGAAATCAACAGAGAAATCTGCTGTCCAGTCCATTTACAGACAATCAGATAACTTGAGTGGCTGTAAATCATTACAGCAGCATTAATTTTAACGGGACTTCCCCTTTGTGTCATTTAATGAACGGAACAGGGACTTGGGAATGCAGCCACAGATGTCTAGGAAGAAGGCATCCTAAAAGGTAACTTGTACAAATAACTGAGAAAATCTACAGAAAGGTTGAAAAATACAGAAAACTATTCTCTATAAAATAGATTTATTGGAGGACTGAAAGTGATACTCCAGCTCTAAATTTAGTTTGGATAGAATTTTATTAATCACCATCAACTCCCAGGAGTTGGACTTTGAAGGTCCTTTTAAATTAATATATTCTATGATTATAAGATAAGAACCCTATGCAGGCTTATTTAAGTAAATGTTGCACAGAAAGTATTATGAGTGTGTCTCGGTTTGGGAGGAAGTGAGTTTTTTGGGAAGTTTTAGTTAAACCAATGAGTGGTCAGATTCGAATATTGACACCTGGTGTGCCCACTGAAGACGTGAGTCACCTCTGAAGACACACGGGGTTAAAAGCAGAGATTTCCCAGAGTTCGCTCTCTTTCGCCCCTGGTAGCCCAGGGAGCGGCACCGTCTCTGCCCCGCCCGGCCACATGGCTGGGTGGGGAGGGGAGCCATGGAGGCCCAGGCTGAGGTAGGCCGGAGCCCCGGAGAGAGAGAGAAGGTGGAAGGGAATGGAACCGGGCCAGCCCCTGCAGGACCAAGGAGTGGAAAAAACACCGAGGGATCTTTTGTTCCCCCCCTGCCCCAACCCCAGAAGAGAGAGCGAGCGAGCCTGTGCCGGCAGAGGAGGCGGCAGGGGGGTGATGCCCAGCATGTGGGAGTGCCACCGTGAGATCTCAGTGCCCTGAGGGCAGCGGAGCTCGGACTTTTAACCCTTTCCTGGGTGAAGGAAACTTTGTGAAACATTAGTCCTCCTGGCTGGTGGTTGGAGAGAGAAGAGAGACAGTCTGGGACCTGAGATGTTAAGAAGATGTGGAAAAGCTGAAGTGGGAGGAGATGATGGAGTGGCTTTTTCAGCTGGACTTTTCTTGTATAGCCATAGACTGAACCAAGCTACCTGTAATACATGAGACTGCATTTGGGTGGATGCTATAGCCTGAGCCAAGAGACTGACCTGCTGTAATGGTATTATATAAAGGAGTGAACAGAGGAAGATGAAGAGGGCGTGGTGGTGCCTTCCATCTTCAGGGAGAAGAGCTCTGTTCTTGAGAAAACCCTCGGCCCCAGGGGATGAGAAAATGGGGGGGACTGTTGTCCCAAAAATGAGACACGGTTGTTTTTTCGGCACTTGGCAAAGCATCCTTGAAGAACCCTGAGCAGTTTCGGTCCATGGACGGTGGTGAGAGCACTGTACATGGAAGGAGCATGTCACCATAGCAGAGTTTCTCCAGGCGGTGCCACGTGTGACAAAGAAACATGGGGAGTTCCAACCCTGTTTCGTGGGGAGGACTGTGGTACAAGAGAGACTCCTCTCTCCCTTGATGGACTGAGAATTGATTACTTGAGTGAGGGTAACTTAATCAGGACTCCAAGATTTTTTGTCTCACTGTGCTTTGGTGAAATTTGGTGGGAGGAGGAGGAATGGTTTAAAAGGTTTTCATTCTGTTTCCTGTGTGTTTTTGATTTTAGTCTGTAGTTTAATAAAGTTTTTGTTTTTCTCTCTTTTTCTAAGTTTAAGCCTGCTCGGCTCTGTTCCTGGTCACATCTCACAGCAGTTAGTTAAAGAAAATACATTTTCATGGGGCACTGGCATTGGGCCAGCGCCAAACCCTGACAGAGTGTTACTTATATTCCATCTCCAATAAGATGTCTTTCTTGTCCACGAAATTTTCTCAGGTAATACAGTTCTTGCACTTTAGAGGTATACATTACTGAAACACTGGTGACAGAGAACAGACACACCATCCTGGTAGCAAAAACATTCACCAAATTTAAAAAAGAGATAAATAGCTTGAGACCTGAGAAAGAGGAATATGTCAAGAGCCAAGTGAAAGAATGTAAAGCAAACACCCACCTGCTTGAAAACTTATTCTGACCTGGTTTGCTGAAGCTGGGCCTAGTTGTTTACTGTGTAAATAGAGATGAAAAAATATTGTAAATTTAATCAGAGTTTTGGACAGATAAATTACAAACATCTCAAAAGACAGTTATGTCAGGAAGGTTTCTGGTATCATCTAATTCTCACTGAAATCATGGCATCATTACTTATTAACTCTGAAAAAATCCATTACTGTCTTTAGGCTAAGGAGATAGATTGGCAATTCTGATTGAATGAAGAAGTCTAGGGCTTCGATATGCATCTCAGAAAACTGTAGAGATGGCTTGAGTCACATGAGGAGAGCCTGATTTTGGGAGCAGCAACTTGGAAGCCATGCTTATGCTTTTCACCTTTGAAATTAAATAATGCCAGCGCAAACATTGCTACGCAAAAAATCCAAGCATATATACAAAACCATTGCAGTAGATTTATATAGAAGATTATTTGTTTTAATTGCAAGATTAAATACTTGTAGAAAAGAAAGTCAAATGGAACATTCTTATTTTAACACAAAGGAATTCATATTAAAAATATTTGTTCAAAATTATGTGACAAAGTAGTCCCTTTGAAATTTCACACAGCTCTCTAAATACCCTTCCTACAACCATAAAATATTTTTGTTTGAGGTTACAAAAGAGTAATTGCCTATATGCTAAGTATTTCTTGAATGAAGAGAACTAATATGCCATAAAATGATTTCAAAGACAATTTCTGCTTGCATGCTGAGTCTATTTCAAATGTAGCGACTTTATTTCCACTTTTCCATAAAGTGTTTCTATACAACCTAAGTAAATAAACATGCTGATAGTTAACAACAAGTCAATTTTATGCAATTTACTGCAAATTATAGTAATCTTTTGTTGAAATTTTTGTATGCAAAAGCAAAAAAAAAAAAAAAAAAGAAAGAAAATGTTTCAAAAAATGCACAATTTTTCCTTTTTTTCACATTTTTAGGGTATCTTATTATTACCGGAACTCAGTGTCTCGTTATAAGAAACATACTGCATGTAAATAAAGAACAAAGGAATGATGCCAGAAATTTGCTTGTAACACATGGTGTGGAACAAATTTTTCATCACTAACTAACAATAAACCAATAATGTAGATAATAGGTTACAGAAATGAAAAATAATGCAAAGTAAATGCTCAATGTGCTTCCTGGCACAACCACATATTAAAGAGGTGACTGTAAGATACTTCCATTGGAATTTCACTTTTTTCTTTACTCATATAACTTCCCAGAAGGAACTTCTCTACTTGCTGCTGGAAACTTTTTTTTCAGCCTTTTTTCAGAGAAAGAATGTATAAATCCTTCCTATAAATACATGTATTCTTAGCATTCAGCATGTTTAAATAAATCCTGAATTATCACCAAATGTCAATGGGTGATTCTACAAGACAAAAAACTACATTTACCTCTTTTGCTCATGATTGCATCTGAAGACAACGGGCTGTGCTGTTCAGTTAAGGAAGATTCTGACACCCTTCCCAACTCATTGAAACACCATGCCACCCCTAAACCCACTGAGATTTTGGACATGGTGTTGTCAAATGACTGTGTTTGTACCCATCACTATATAAGGAATGATTTTTAAATCAACATTTTTCCTGGAGAAACCAAATACACCAAGGCTGCCTTTCACTTGCCAAACTTGGCATGGCTTTCAGTCAGCCTTGCTGTACAGATCAGACCCTGCTGCTCTTGATCATCTCCCTTCTACCAGATCTTCACACAAGCCTTAAAAATCACTCCAAAGTTTGTTCTAAACAAAATAAACCTAAAATTATGTTTTTATTGGAAGATATTCTAACAGGTTTATGGTGAAAACTTCTGGAATTTTCCTATGCATAGAAACCTGAATACCAAAGCAAATATACCAGTTCAAAATTTAATCTGACACCATTAAATATAGTTACATTTTTAAAAAACAGAATGTGTAATTCTCTTACAATTTTTTTGTCTAAGTTTCTCAGTAATTTTCCATATGACACGACTGAGAAAACAGAGCAAATAGAATAGAAAACTACATGGGCTTGCCAAGAATTGAAGTTTTTACTAAAAAAAAAATAAATCATGAAAAGCAATGGACTAATAAAGGAACATTCTGAAAAAAACGTTGAATGCTGCCATCCACCAAAATGGAGAACATGATCAAACTCAAGAGTTAAACTGTACTTTATCACACGGAGGGAGCAAGACCTTCAAAAGCTGACCTGGGCTGTGAAGAACAAGTACTCCCTCTAACTTCCCAGGTCAGTGGGAGCTGGATATCAGAAATATCTGGTCTGGTTGGAAATAAATCTTGCCTTTGTTGGAGACAGGATTGATCTCCCACCTCCTACTGAGGTAAGATCCAGAACTCCCTGTAAACCAGGCACAGCATAAGAGTTGTGAGTTTGGACTCAAGAGCTCCCAGTTTTTGACGAACAAAACTTGTCACTAAGCCAGTTGTCAAGATTTGTCAAATATCAGCTTCTGATCAAACCTCTTCCATTTGGAAAGTTTACAGGAACTTCGGAGGATGAACAACACAGGATGGACTTTTAAGAGAGAGGCTGGAATGTGTTTTATACAGAAGGGTCTCGTAGTACTCTGTTTGCAATGACCCAAAAATCATGCATTCTGTTCTCATTTGCATGTAGGGAACCAGGAGAATAAGTAGAGTATTTTCAACCCTGGGCTACTCCAGTTATGTCGATGTTGCCATAATGCATGAACTTACATGGAAAATTACATGAAAATAATTTTCCCATCAGCAAATGAGAGGAGAATTGTGCAATGAAGACATAAATTATTAGAAATTTAAAAAATTAAAATCTGAAATGTTATTGTATAATTTAAATGAAGGCAAAATAAATAGTTATGCAATGATTAAACTGATGTGTATCTTAAAATTTCAAAATAACAGAAGACTGAAATAGTACAGTTCTAGTTCATCAGGAACATTAGCCCCCCAAAAAATAATCTATTTTGTGAATGCAGTTATGTAAATAAAATTTTAACCATTTCAAAAAATTCAGCAGAGAGGCTGTAGCTGATCATATTACCTATCAAAAAATTTAGACTAGCTAAGAAAAAAAGGCATTACTACATTCTTCTATGAAATGAACTTGCAACCTGATGGTCATAAGGGAGACATGTCTGTTAATTGGCAAATACATGAGTTAATTTGTGGGAATGTACAAATCCTCATTCTGAAAGTTAATTTGCTTCATAAGCATATGACAGATCAGACAATATTTTTGTGGATGTTATATAAAGAGACATCATATTCTAGCCAGAACATACACTAATTACTCAGTCTATCAATATAGATAGCTTCTCTCCAGCAAAACTCTATTTTGTTCTTTTTGTAATAAAAGGACCTGGGACAGAGGAAAACTCACAAACACAAATTTGAACGTAGAAAAGACTGGCCCAAACTGACACAGGGTACTCCTAGTATAGATCATCTGAAAAAAATTTGTCTCCAATTTGTAATTTAGTGACCTCTAGTACCACAGGTTTTCCCATTGCAATAACTGATCTTCTATAAGCAACTAAGTTGGTAAGTTTTTTACATCACATGGAATCAATGGATGCAGCAGCAGATAACATTGACTAAGTTGAGCAGATAACAGTGACTAACACTGACTGTCATAAGAATCCATTTTTGTTTCATTTCTGTAAAGAAATAAAAGAATTAATAATCAAAAATATTACTAAGAGTAAGTAGGCTACACAAGACCATTTTAGAGTACTTGGAAAAAAAAAGTGCATGACTTCTTTTTGGCTTGTTAACCCTTACTATCTTGTATAAATATCTTACATAATATATTTCTTAAGACATAACTGGGCATTTCTCCCAACAATCTCCATTTCTCATCATATTTCTTAAACATTTTTTTTTTCCTTTGAAAATCAGCCATACCTGAGCAGACCTGGAAAAATCATGGTCCTGTTGTGTAAATCAGGCTTTTAATGCCATTGGAAATTCACAGAGATTTCTGAAGGACTCATTACAGGTATACTAGTCTCTGTCTCAGTAATAACCAACTATCTCTACAGCTAGTTAGATGATGGTTAGTTCTTGAGTTAGAAAGCAGAGGTGCAGACTAGTCTTCTGTATACTGGAAACACAACTGTAAAAAAGTTACCATCAGAAAACAATTCCCTATGTTTGCTTATATTTTACAAAAATTTGTGTCTTCATGCAGAGTAGGCACAGTCTTTTTTGCAAAAGTTCTAATCATGCGATGAAAAATACGAAGATTTTGAACCTCTGCATATTCTCTAAATGTCTAAAAGGACAGAAAAAGCACATACTTGACATATGTTTCCATAGAAGACTTCTGTGTATGGATTCCTTCTTGCATAAAGTGCAATTTTAAAATGTTTAAAATTCATCTGCATTTGGGAGTCACAGTATTGCAGAAAAAGGTAGGACAATCTATTACTATGTTTAGATGCTTCTACCTGTTAAATTACAAAGATGCACCCTGTATTTTCACAGACCTTCATTGCCACCTTCCTTGTTTTCCTGTACATGAACAGGAAACACATTTCCTAGTTCAGTAGCCTCATGGGAGTCCATTTCTGCTCTCTACCTTTTAGCAGGAGAACAGATGTCATTTCCAGTTGAAACTGTTTCATTATGCAAAAAAAAAAAAAAAAAAGGAATCTGAACGCACTGCAGTCAGTCCAAGGAAATAATACCATCCAAAACCAGTAATGAAGAAGGAAGGATGATTTCCCATTTGTGCTCCAGCAATTGTCAGTCTTCTCTGTAATATATACAATAATCTTCAGGGCTGTGACACTTTTTGGGCATTTTTGAAATAGTTTTATAGTCTCCTGCTTTTGCGCCCAGAAAAAAGGATGGCTGAAGAACCAATCTGGGAAACAAAAACATCAGAGCAAGAATGCATATCCTACTACATGTTCTAGTTCTGAGTAAAGGAAAAGGATGTAGATGGTTTTAGTTGCATTGACTTCAGAAAATTTTTATGTGCTATTTTATATTTTTTGTGAATGGTGAAATCAGAACCTGAAGCACATGTGGACGCCCATAAAATCTGAGGCCATAAGGAAACTTCATCCTGAGAAACTGAGGTGACCACAAAGGTAAGACATGCCCATAACTAGGTGGCCATTGGACGTGAGGTTTGGGGATTGCAGTTTGAGAATGAGGTGACTGAAATGCACACAGGTTTTCCCTTCACACAAAACTCTCTTTAGACTCAAGACAAATCTTTTGGCTTTTAAGAAAATACCACCTTAAAAAAGAAAGAGACAGCAAAGGCATGGCAAAGCCAAACCTAATACTTCCTTCAGCCTTGTCATATGTCAAACCCCCCAAATTTCCCTCTTTGTGTTTTCTTCTAAAATAAAAAAATAGTATAGGTATTATCCTTTGGAGCACATTATTTCTCCTGTGGGATTTTGCTCTGCAGAAAGCATTCTTTAAAATGTATCAACAAAGAACTATGAACTGCATTTAAGACCATTACTCTCTACTTAATTACTTCTTTTCCTCTGGCATTTCAGAGACTCTATAAAGCTAAGGGCAAAAAAAGTTTCATTAGAAATGTTATAAAAAGTTAAATTGCACAGACAAAAGCATATTAAAGAAAGTCCTTTACAACCAGTAAAGTTCAGCTAAAGCAATACCACTGGCAAAGCCTGCTCAAAGGATACCATGTACCAACTACAACTGCAGCAAAGAAGGAAGCTCAATCCCATCTTCCCTTTATATTAAGAAGCTGGACTCTATGGGATCTTCTGACCCAGTGTCTATCCTTTGCTGAGGCATACTACCTCTGATATACCTCTTTTCATCACAATCAAGTTTCTCCTTAAATGTGGTCAGGGTTTTTTGTCTGCATCATCCAAATGAAAAGCCTGTTAGAGTCATGGGGACAGTGCTGCAAAATCCAGTTGCCACACACAACGTGCCAGAGTTGTGAAACTCAAAGTTTAAGATTCTGAAGTCTCCTGTGGATGGAGTCTCCATCCTTCATGGACATCAGAACAAACATGTTACCTTGTTCTGGTCCTGGGATTCAAGGGGGCATTTCTGTTGCTGCTGCTTACCTAATATATTTGTACTTAAACCCTGCAAAATGTTTGTCTCCTCTGTTTGGCTGCCTCTGTTTGTCTTCTCCCTGCATGCTTGCTGTGCGGTCTTCTGTCACCTGTTAACATCTCAGTAAGCCTGGAGCAGTTTGGGTTCACCAAGAGACAGAGAAATAAGAAATCAAGCACTAATCACTAACTTTTTCCTGCGCTCTGCTTGAAAAGCCATCAATTGTTGTGTGATACTACATATCCAGTTTTGAAGCCTTGTGCATTACCAGTGTCAGATCCTCTGCTTAACAGAAAGGCTACTTGGCAAAACGTATCCTATTTTATAAGAAAAAATCAAAAGCTAAACTAATTCTGGATAGGTAAAAGTACATTTAATCACAGAATCTATTAAAAGTATTCAGTGGGGAAAATTTCAAAGGATAGGCTGGGAGGAGATACAGAGCTGGAAAATACCGCAAGTATTTGAAGTCCCACTAAGTGAAATTTCTATGGAATAAACTGCAAAATAGAATCAAGGATAGCAACTCAGCTAACTAAAAAAAAAAAACTTATGGTAATAGTGTAACAGTTTTGCAAAAAGAGAAGATTAGATTTAGGATCCTGCTTAATCTACAGTGCCTTGAGGTCTTGCCTCTAAGAGAAGTAATTAACACATGACCACGGTCATGATGCAAGTTCCACCACTTGCATCAGTCTGTACTGCCCATTTCATGGTAGAAAGGTTTCATGTTTCTTTGAGACTCTTTATGCCTGAAAAGCTGCTAGATATGTCTCCTTGTGGCTTTCTTTGTTTGAAGGATGCTTGTATGTGTTCCAATCTTATGATGAGACCACTACCAAAATAAGCATACTTCCTTATTAGATGAACATGAAGCAGTACGTCATGAGATGAGAAACAGCACTTAGCATCGGACCAGAAAATTCTTTGAGATGAAGAAAAGTATTAAATTTTGAGAGAACTCAAAGCACAAAATCATAACAATTAAAACAGTCCCAGGAATCAATGGCATGAAAGACATAAACTTCAATGCAAATGCTAAGTATATTACACACTGTCGAGAAATTGATTTTCTTTCCACTTCTCTATTTCAATCTATTCCTTTGTCTCCTCCCACAAAATCCCTACTGACTGAAAATAACATCTGAAATTGCTGATAACCCTAGATACTTCTTAATTCAGACTTAAGGAAAAGTTTCTGTTTCCTAAACTCCATCACACTGCTGAAAGCATTACTATGCTGTTTCTTATGCAGTCATTTCTATGTATTTTTTAATCTAAAATGAATATGGAACATTATTTATGCATAGACTTAGCATGATTGGTTAAAATGGAAACCAAATGAGAAGCAATCAAACAAGCAAACAATCAAAGCTTGGATTTTCCTTCCCTTCCTCCTGCTGCTGTTATTTACACAGTATCTTAAGCTCCAAATAATTAAAAATCATGGTTCAGTTACCTTTCCCCCTGCAAATAATTTATAAGCAAGTATAGTTTCTTTGCTTCCTAGTTACTAAGTTTGATAAAAAGATACAGAACATTTTTAAAATTTATTTCTGTACAATGGGTTTTCGATTACCCTTTTTGGTTTCTTTGTGAGAAGAATGAGTCTGGGGAGGTTCGTGATATCTGGAAGCTAGCCAACATAATTCCAATTTACATGAAGAGCATGAAGGAAGATCTAGGAAACTACAGACCTATGAGTTTAACCTCAGCACCTGGAAAAAAAATGGAGAAGATGATACTGAAACCCGTTGAAAGGCATCTAAATGACGATGCAATCATCAGGCACAGTCAACATGGGTTCACACAGGGAAAAAGTTTAATTGATATCCTTCTACATACCTGCCTCTTGGATGAAGGGAAGGTGGTGGATGTAGTAAGGCTGGATTTTAGTAAGGCTTTTGACACTGTCCCCTATATCATTTTTCTGGACAAATTATCCAGCTTTTGTACAAGCAAGTTCAGGATGCTGGGTGAAGAACTGGCTGAAGGACAGGTCCAAAAGGTTGTAGTGAAAGGGGCTGCTGACTGGTCACCAGTGATGTTCCTCAGAGCTCAGTTCTAGGGCAAGTTATGTTCAAGATTTTTGTCAGTGATCAAGATTCAGGAGGTGAATGGCCCATTAGCAATTATGTTGATAATACAAATACAGGATTGTGGTGTTGACTCTCTTGAGGGAAAAAGGGCCTTGAAGAGTGATTTAGATAGACTGAGTACTGGGCAATCATCAGTGGCATGAAATTTAACATTGGATTCTGCACCTATGATGGAGTAACTCTGGACACAAGTATGAGCCAGAAGAGTGGTTGGAGATTCATCCTGCACAGGGGGTCGGGAGTGCTGGTCAGCATCAGGCTCACTGTGAGCCAGCAGTGTACCTGGGCAGACAAGAAGGCAAAAAGCATCCTGTGGGCAGCCCTGGCAGGCATCAAACACAGCACAGGCAGATGGTCAAGAGGGTTGATGATTCTGCTGTATTCAGCACTGGTGTGGTCTGAGTCCTGTGTGCAATGCTGGCCTGCACAATCTACAAGAGAATGTGAAGGTTCTCAAATGTGTCCAAAGAAGGACAACAACTGGATTTGTCTAGTTTGGAGAATAGGAGGCTGGGGGATCGCCTCATTTCTCTCTAGAGCTTTCTAAGAGGTGGAGAGGGAGGTGTTGACCTCTTTTCCCTGAGATCCAGTGACAGGAAACACAGATGTGGCCCAATGCTGCATCAGGGGAGGTTCAGACTTGACATTCGGAGACATTTCTTTACAGAGAGCATATTCAAACACTGGAATAGACTTCCTACGTGCTCAGCAAACCATGTCTGTCAGTGTTTAAAGAGGCATCTGGACAATGACCTTGTTACGAGGCTTTCATGTTTGCTCAGCCTTGAAGAGGTCAGTCAATTGGATGGGATGATCATTGTAGGTCCCTTCCCATCAAACTATTCTTCTTTTCCTTTCCCAATAAAAGACTATGACTAATTACAATTCAGATCCTAGGATCAAGGAAAAATATCAAATCTCTCTATAAGTCACAATTGGGAACAACAAACTGTGAAAGGGAGATTAAAAAATTGACAGAATTTCTTTCTTATTTTAAACAATTTAAAACAATAATAGCCAATGTTTAGAACTAAGCAGCAAGTCTACTACCTTGAAAGCCAACAACCCTTTACACAGGCCCCACAACAAAGCAGCTGCTGCCAACTTTTCAAATACCAGATGGTTAGAAAAGGTCCTTCTTTCATGTCTGAGACCCTCTTTACCACTCTGCACCTCTAAAGGAAAACAACACCATTATAATAAAATACTGTAGCCTTTTATATGCATTGATGCACAAAACCCATTTCTAACCAGAATGCCAGCTTAAGAAGATCTGGTATTTACAGCTTAAGTCTGGATTTGTATAATGGGAGAGAGAACCTACACATATCATTCTACTTTCCTATGAGCTCAACAGCAGAACTATTTTTCAATAATTTTATACTTGAACTTGTTTCAAATGCATGCCAAATCCAGCAATCATGTCTCTTTCCAGACATTCACCTTCTTCCTACACACAGGCTATACCATCTTACATGCCCCCATTTTTTCTAAAACCTAAATTTGTTTTAGATCAACAGCACAGTCTTGGCAAGATGGATTAAAAAAGATGTACACCGCACCTACATGGAAAGAGCAGAACTACTCGTCTACAAAAGTTTGACGCAAAAACTATCATCCCACACAAAACAGACATATTTTGCAGTAATGTTCTGACCACAATTCAACAATGTGGCCAAGGACTGCTGGAAAGAAGAAAACATCCTGCTAATGGCTTGCCTTGAGATGCAGTAATGACTGAGAGGAAAGAGGAAGAGGTGGTGATAGAAGGTTTAATCCAGAGCTACACTATAATAAACATTTATAGAAGCAATAATCAGGCTGATTGACTATCAGACTGAAGGGGAAAAAATCATTTCTAGGCACCCTCATCTTTCTCAGTGACAAGAGCCCAACAGAAAATTCAGGCTTGGTGATATAGATTAATTCTGTCTCTATGTTATGTGCATTATCCTAGAAAAGAAAGCTTCTCATTAAGCACTGCATTAATATTTCTCTGCTTTGCAGCATATTTATGGATTGCTCAATTTAAGAAGAACATTTTATAAAACATGACATTTGTGTTTGCTTAGCAATAATTAATAATCAGTGATATTAGTGAATTGTGTTTAAACGCATTCCCATTAAATTTTACTGTGTATGCATCATGCAGTTACTAATTAACTGAAATTATAATTTTAATCTGAAAAAAACAAACATTTAATCTAAAGAAGTCCTTGTGTGATCTACCTTTACTACAGAACTGAGTATGGCTCTGATAATTAAAAATGTTACTCACATGAGTAAGACAGCTAGTATGAGCATGTCTACTAAGACACAGTTCAGGAAAATGCAGGAACAAGATTAAAAAAACCCTTCCACTCTTTGTCCTTTCTAATTTGCTTTAAAATGTCTCATTAGGAGGTATTGTTTTGCATACTATATGTACTAGCTGATGCAAATAACAAATTCCACAAAACATTTTTAAAAATCATTGCTTCATTTACATATTCCAAAATTGCAATAGAAATTACCTGTGAGATAATTGTCCCATAACACTGTTAAATTCCTACTCCTCACTGCAGAGAAACATCTTCCAAAATGCTGATAGTTATCAGCTGATCATTGCACAGAAAGATGATCTTACAGCTTTAAATTTACCTGGGACCTTGCCATTTAACATATGATGAACTTCAGGTTGTGGTCCCCTTGTCTTTAAGTGACACATACACCTGCCATTCAAGCAGGGTTTTTTGGGAATACAAGGGTGGCATGGAAAGGACATTAGCATGTGTATGTCTTAAAGATAGAAAAATCTGGGCTTGGGCAGTCAAAACATCTTCATAGTAAGGGAAGTCTTATTGATGCTCTGTCAAAGCAATGCAGCTGATGATTATTAGTTCACAAAACAGGAAAGTGCTAGACACCATTTAAAGAGTACATATGTAATCTCAGCTCTAATAGTGGCCAACTACACTTCTGCAAAAATGTACTTCAGCAACTGCATAATATCTAAGGATTTAATTTTAAACACAGATTATTCAGACAGAATGTTAGAAAATATGTTCAGAGCTTGGCATAAGTAAGCAACAGGTTTTTGTTTTCTCTTGGTGCAATGTTTAATTGATTCTAAATTTGGAAATAATATTTATGTAAATCTGTGAAACAACATAATTATCACAAAAGCATCTTTACTGTACAATATTTTTATCTTTTTTTTATCTTGAAAAACACTTAGTAAAGGGGTAAAAAGAGTAAAAATATCCAAGAACTACCAAAATAAAAATGCATTTTCCAATGAGCAAGGAATGATAGCACATACGTAAAGACCCCCATTTTGCACAGGTAATTTTTATGAACTAATGCACTAGAAGAAAGAACTGGCACCAGAAAATAATGTTTTAGTACTATTTGAAGTTCACAAACCCATCAGAATTTTAGCATAACAGAATTTTTTAACTCTGTCTTAGTTAAAGTAAAATATCATCTATCCACACAGAATTGTGAAGAAAGAAAGAATATGCTTACATTTCTAGATTTAAATGCAGCACAGTGTCTTCTGACCATTACTTAAGCTTGTAGGTACTCTGTTAAATACTGCTAAAATAATTATCAACTTTTCATATTTTACATATTTTACTGGTTTGGAAAGATTAATCTATATTGCAGGATTTTTAAACAAATATCTGACACAACACATAACTACTGCATATTTGTTTTATAGTCTATCAGATAGCTTAATATGTCAATGAAACTTTAGACTAAAGAAAGAGAAAAGAAAAAATTCCAGATCCAGTACACTACAACACACAATACTATGAAAAAAATTATATTGACTACTTCAGAAATCAAAAATTTAGGAGTAAATGTGGATTTCTGATTATGACAATAGAATGAGACTTACAAAATTCAAATTGAATCCACTGTTCACTTTTAAACCCCTCCTACAGCATTATGCAATGCATTCATTTATTTTATATGATGGCCTGTTTCTTTCCTTTAAGGTTCCTAGACTTTTCTTTGCTAGAAAAATTGACAATGGAGACGAATTACTTGACTGTGTGACTTCCATATGGCAGAAATTGGAATTTTAAAAAAGTGTTCTCAGCTTGCAGATATACATATATGCAAAATGGTAGCATCCAGTATCTTGTAGAAGAGTTATGGAAACCACCTGTTCATCTGAACTATATTATATTTTCCATGAGAAACTTTCAGGCTTGCCTCTTAACCCTGAACAATAATCATGTTATTCAACCTAGTACAGTGAAAGAGATGCAGTTATATGGAGTACTTCATAAAGTTCTGAAATCATAAGTTTGCTAAGATAATGCAACTAGTTTGAATTTAAAATATGACAAATAAGGTTTCAGGGAAAAGTACCAGCTTGACAGAGGATTGAATCACCTCTTTCAAAGAAACAACCTAAAAACAAACACCCTTTTGGGAGTGGCTATCCATGGAAGTGGTGGAATCATGATTCCTGAAAGTGTTCAAAAAATATGTAGATGTGGTGCTTAGCGACATGCTTTAGTGATGGACATGGGGTGTTTAGGTTAATGATTGGACTCACTGATCATGGATGTCTTTTCCAACCTTAATGATTCTGTGATTCTTCCCCCAAACAGAACAGATGGGATAATAGCTCTCTGAATTGTAATGAATACTTTTTAGAGGGAAACTGCAGGTTTTGCTGATTTCTATTGTTAACCTGAAAAACTTGCTGATTGCTTTACCCTATGCTATTGATAGATACTCTAGGAGCTGGGCAGAGAAGAACCTAAGGAAGTCCAACAAATGCAAAGGCAGAATCCTGCATCTGGGGTGGAATAACCCCATGCATGAGTACAGGCTGGGGGCCGACCTGCTGGGAAGCAGGTCTCTGTGGAGAAGCAGCCTGGGGGGGCTGGTGGACAACAGGCTGTTCATGAGCCAGCACTGTATTCTAGGGGCCAAGCAGGCCAATGGTATCCAGGGGGGTATTAGGAAAAGCACTGCCAGCAGGTTGCAGTACATATCTGCTCAACCCTAGTGAGGCTGCACCAGGATTGCTGTGTCCAGTTCTGGGCTCCACAGTTCAGGAAAGATAAGAAACTACCAGAAAGGAGTACTACAAGGATTATGAGAGGACAAGAACATATCTCCTATGAGGAAAGTCTGGGAAACTGAGCCTGTTTAGCCTGGAGATGTCTGAGAGGAAATCTTAGCAAAGTCAAGAAATGTCTTAAGGATAGGTGTCAAGAGGATGGTGCCAGACTCTTTTCAGATGCCCAGTGTGATGCCCAGTGTGATGCCCAGTGATGGTATGAGGGACAATAGGCACACACTGAAACACAGGAAGTTCTATCTATCTTTGAGGGTTACAGAGCACTGGAACAGAGTGCATGGAGAGGTTGTGGAATCTTCTCCTCTGGAAATGCTCAAAACCTGCCTGGATACAATATTGTGGAACGTGCTATAGCTAAACCTGCTATACTGCTAAACCTTCTGTACTACAGAACAGTAGTACAGAACATACAACCCAGCCACTCTGTGTGGTTCTGTGTTACTTCTGCTGCATTAACATCACCATAACTGCAACTATGAAACTTGCTTTCCAATAGATATTGATCTACTGATAACACAAATGTTGTCAGAGTGGACATCCTCCTCTGTGGAGGGGCTGGAGGCTCCTGTCTTTTGTGAGTGTGTCCAGCTGACACCTTTTGGATAGAAATCTCAAAAATTTCAAAATAGTCATCATATTCTTCCTGATTACTAAATAAATGTAACTTTTTAAGTCACTGAATGTTACATTTCCATAGTTCTGTAGCTACAACACACAAATTCTCACATATCACCTCCTTATATCATACATAGTAATAAAAGAAATTCAAAGCTTCATTGAATCTGCAAAATAATAGTGTCTGCACTGTATTCAAAATTACAGCCACACTGTCATTTATGAAAATAAGTTATGTCTTTTCCTGCTAATAAAGCAGACAAAAGACAATTTTCCCCAGGCTCAAGAATAAGGTAACATAGAATCAACGGATATATGGTGTTTACTTACTAAACTATAGAAACACGCTATAGAAATTTGGAAAAGTTTTATGACATGTATGGTGATAAAGGAGCACTTAGAAACTGTTTTAGTCAAATCACTGTTTCCAGGAGAAACTAATATTCTGTTTGAGTGCATTTTTTGATGGGATGGAACAACATTGGTGTTGTGTTTTATGTCTCAACAGAGGGAGCCTTAGTCTAGGATGTCTTGTCTGTCACTATGGCAAAACAGAAAAATTACTTTCACAGAAACTTACAAAGCTAAAATCTCTCCCATAAAATAGGGAGTTCTCTTTTGGTTTTTTTTTTTTTTTTTTCTTCTCTTTCACTTTCAATACTTAAAAGCAAATTCAAAACTTTTACCACGTGGTTTCACAATTAAAAATTAAATGCATATATAATAATTCCACAAAGTAAAGAAAGATATGCATATGTGTCCCACAACACTGAAGAGAAGCAGCAGAGCTTAGTACAGTTTCAATAGAGTTGCTCTGAATCAACCTTCCAAAAGGTTTTTTTTGTTTCATGTGAAAATATATACATGTAGACCCCATACATGGCATACATGTGTGTACGCATATATGTAGGTCCTTATGAGAAAAAACATCCATATATATAAAAGTATATAGATTCATAATAAACATTATAGTCAAAGATTTTACCTGAGTGCTAATAATATATTGGGATTTTTTTTCAACTATTTATATTGGAAAAACCTGCCTCAATATTAATTTTGGAACTCATGTTCTTTTTCAGCAATAAATCCTTGAGTTCCTCAAGACAGTTCTTGAATAACACTTATAGGTTTTTTTTCATCATGGAGCCTTACTGACTACACCCAACTGAGGATTTCACTCACAATATTAAATCTTACTATAGACGTCAGTGGGGCTAGGTTGGCATTCCTCTTTTTCAATATCCCTGGATACATAATTGAAATAAAGTTGTCTTATGAAACCAAAAGCCCTGACACTTTCTGAAATCTGAGCAGAATCTGCCTGGAAAATATTGCAAAAATTAGTACCTTTTTAGTACAACAAAGAGTGATTGCTACATTTTCAATCACAAACATTTACATTAAATTACCCCTTGTGGAACTATTCCTATCAGTCCAAGTTATTTACACATATTACCAAAGTAATGAACTTTATATGAATATATTAAACCATTGCATTACCCAACATAATTTAAAAACTCCAGGCATAATTGAAAGAATGCCACACCATCTGTCATTGCTGTAATTCCCACAGTTAAATACTCAGGTTCTACAGATTTTGGACACATTTTGATGACTCAAGGATTCTAGCTTTATTGAAAAGGCAAAGCAACAAACGGCTTTTTCCATCATTAACATATTTTTCTGTCATTGAGATCTTATATTAAGTCACATTTCTTTTCAATTCTTGGTTCCAAAACACTTTAGGGACTCCAAAAGAGTCTCTAGTAAATTGGCTTTGAGCCCTGCTAGTTAAGCAAGACATGTTACAAGTCTTTGTCTTACACATCACAGTGTCAAATACAACAGGACAAATAAAATCTGCTCAAATGAACTTAAATTAATATTTTGAGAGTATTTTATTGCTTACTTTTTATTTTTGTCAGCAGAGTTCTGTGGTTCACACGTTGAAAAACATTGAAGGTAGTGATACTCAAGTGGACATGTCTGCTCTGGCTTCATGACCAGCATGAGTAGCAAGTCACTGTGCCACAATGTGCAGATGCAAAGCCTGGCACAATTTAGCTGAGTGAATGGTCACAATAAAAGAAAAAAAAAAAAAGTGCAGTATGTACCATTAAAGCATCATCTGCCATCCACACGAAAAAAATACACGTGTTTGCATTTCCCAGAATATCCTCCCAACAAACCTTCTTTTGACTGCAAAAATTCAACACTAGCAACACTGTTGAACCAATCCATGGTTGCTCCTTCCACACAGTTTATCAAAAAACAAGAGTACTCCACTAACACTGGTGCCTCAGGTACTGTAATTCAGTCTTCCCATTTTTTCATTCTGCCCTCTGTGCTTTTTTTTGCTATGAGGTACTTTTTTTTGTGCATGTGTCAATACTTTCAATCCCAAGAGCAGTTTTGGGCTCTTTTGTTTGCTTTTGGGTTCTGCTTGTTACCTCTGGGCATCTACCCTGCCTTTGGAAGGAACAAGTGCAAATGTGCAGGTTTCAGAAAGCTGGTGCAGTCACCCACAAGGAAATAATTTGATGTAAAGAGCAGCATATGAAAGACAAAGTAACTTGCAGATTTCTTGTCCAGCATTGCTGTAGGACTCTGCCATAAAGTAAACTGAATTTAAAAGGAGACCAAAAAGTTGAATTAGAGATTAAAAACTGATACACTTTTTTGCTCTACCCCAATTTACATGAAAGAATAAACACCGAGCAATCATGAAACTGAAATAATGAAATCTGAAGAGAGGAACACAAACTACAGATCAAACCTGCTGTGGTCAGGCTGTCATTTCATGACCACAATAAAACCAGCCACAGCAACAGCTTTTTTAAATGTTTTTCAGTGTTAAAACATAAGAAAGATAAATAATTTCGTTCATTATGTACAAATCACTGTCCCTCCTTCCCCTCTCCACCACCTCCAAAAAATTAAAACAGATTTTAAACCAGCAGTGAGGCATAACTACAATTCTAATTACAAAAACAACAACAACAAAAGAGAAGTCACAAATAGTTAGTGGACTGATTTAAGAAGCTGGTCTCTTTCATATTGCTTTTCAGCAAGTAGATGTTTTACTGATGAACAGGCAGTACTGTGTATAATTATGCTGAGAATGTTATTCTGTGTAATGGATGAGACTCTTGTTAGACACTGCATCCAGGGAACTCAGTGTGTCTGACTAGGATTAGATCTAGAGACTACAGGGCTAAAGAGATAAATGTACACAGTGTGTCAGAATGAATTTTAAATTNNNNGTGTCAGAATGAATTTTAAATTCCAACTTTTTACCCAGATGTTGACCAGCCCCTGAAAATATATAAATTAATAAATGCATTTATTTCAGAGCCTCAGCTTGCCTTGAAGTTCTAGCAGCAGCCAGATTTTTGACTTTCAGAGCACTGGTAATCTCAGCCTCACCCCTGGGGGATGGCAAGGGGCTGGAGCATAACGTATGTTGCACTAGCAGGAAACAAATAATTTTTAAATTATTTTTTAAATGTTATCATATTATCAGGCTGCCCTCTTCCTTCAAAGTACCATTTCCCACCAGAGATTCACAGCCACAATGGATTCCCTGGTGTCCTAATCACACCCGAGCTGAAATCTCCTCCTTCAGTTTGGTTAGTATCCATCCACTAGTTCTTGCAGTTTCACTGGGCTCTGGTAGGAGGGACAAAGGCTACCTAAATTCATGTGGCCATATGGCAGCAACACAGCAGGAGGCCTCTGTTGTACCCTGCGATATAAGACTGTACACATGGCAGCCACAATTTAACTTTTTTTATCATGTATAAAAGTAACACTGGAGTGAATTTGTTATTTGGAATGATGAGATAGAGTCTATAGAGCCTGACTTTTAATAACTTGAAAACATTAAGTGATTTTTACGAAAAGTCAGGATTACTTGATGCAGCTCAGTTTTTAGTATAAAGTATCCATACTTTAGTGATTACCCCAGTTAGAAATCTTTTCTTAAAAAGCAAACTAAGGACAAAGCAAAAAGGAAAGTTGAAAAAAATAATTATTTGATCACAGAATCCCACTCCCCCCAATAATTGATTCAATTCTGTTATACAACAGAAACTATACCTCCATCTCTTCAGCAGAGATAAGAATGGGGATGACAGCTGGTTTACAGTGGAAGCATGATACAGCATATGTGGGGACTACATGTGCATTGATGGAACTCACAACAAATTAAAGAGAACACCTTATAATTATCAATTTTTCTAGACCCTCTTTAATAATAATGTTATGACTCATCTCTATTTTATTCATTTTTTACACTAAAAAAGGGGTGACTAGGACTGGGAATTAAATACTAAGACTTCATGCCTATAGGAAAAATAAAATTAAATCAAGCCTCAGAAAAGAAGGCTTCAGGTTTAAATGGGGTAATTATACAGGCCTGCATCAAGGTTGATGTACTGTAGATTCAGAGATCAAAGGACAAAAGCAGAATGGAACATCTTCACTCTGGCTCCAGGCTCTTCTCAGTGCTGCTAAGTAACATGCAATGGCAGAATCTGATGCTCAGGAAGTTCCACCTGAATATGAGGAAGAACTTTACTGGGTGAGTGGCACTGGAATGCCCCTCACTGGAGGTACTCAAGAACCATCTGGATGCATTCCTGAGCAGTGGAAAAGCTTTTTTTTTTTTTTTAACAGGAAATGTCTATCTAAGAACTCCAGGCTTATGACATACAAATAATTTATTTGCATTAGTGCAAATCAGTGCATTAGCCCTGGCAACAACCACAGAACAGCTGTAAACACCTGGTAGAGTTGGGATATGTTCCAGTATCTGTCAGTTACCAGATATTAAGCAGACATGAGGATTACATCACAAAAAGCACAAGTTGATTGTTCGTGATTATATAAAGTTATTATATAAAATGTAATGATCCAGAAAATTGAAATTAAAATGGCTAGGAGAAAGTGATTCTATTAAATACTGAAAATACTTTGGACTGTATGATATTGTTGACCTGTTCAAAGCTACAGAGGGGAGGAGGCTTATTTGCTCCTATGCTTCTCTTCTTGTGTAGATACAATGCATTTCTCAAGGAAATACAGCCCAGTGCTCCCAAACAGTGATCAATTACCCACATGTGATACCCCAATGTTGTCTCTCCTCTTTCTATTCCTACTTTTATAAAGATCTTTGAATCTAACAGTTTTCAGAAACAAACAAAACAAAATCAAATAACTACATCTATTAGAATCACTAAATTGCTCAAAGGCGTCAAAAGGTTATACCAATACATGTTTATAGTCCCATCAGACTCCAGAGGGTCTAGATAACCATGTAAAAACTAGCATCTATGGACCTCTCCTGCTTTGCATCTTGTTTTTCTTTCCAAAGTCATTAATTTTGGGTGAAGAAATGGAGATAACTCTAAAAGACTATGATGCAGGTGAAATAAGCCAGAAAATGAAGTTATTTTAAACCTGAAATTTACTAGTGTTATCAACTAAAGAACAATGTGCTGTGAGCTAGTGTAACAGATTAAAGAGCACTTAAAGAGAGTGTAATCACTCGGGTAAACATTGCACTCCCAAGGAACTGTGCATCACAATCTAGAGTAAGTAAAAGCCAACCAAAAAAAAAAACAAAACCACAAACCCAAAAAACAAAAAAAAACCCAAGAAAAACCCCAAACAAATAAAAATCCCCAAACCAAACCAAAAATCACTGCAAACCCTATGTCCTCCCCAGAAGAATGATGAGAGAAGCTTGTCATACTTGGACCACAATGTATTGCCAGTATTGCTTTCAGGTTCCAGCAGACAGTGGAAACCTTACCTTCCAACCCATTCCCACTGATAATTTAACATAAAAAAATCATGAGTGAACTTCGATAAAACACACATAATGTTTGCTGTATTGTTTTGCAATGACAGCAATCGACTATTATGACATGGAAAATAACTTATCTATTTCCAGAAAATAAATCATATTGAAAGGTTGTTTTCCTGAATTTTAATGAAATCTTATAATCCTTTACAAACTACTACGCAATTTTTCCTATAGAAACAATGCGGGTACAGAAGACGTCTGAATTTCATGCTACAAGTCAATATAAGATTCAAAAACGTATAAGCAAAGAAGGGGTAAATAATGAGAGGTGGTGACAGAGAGGAGGAATTCAGTTATAGAATTCTTCACTTCTAGCTTTATAAGAGGCACAGCTATTCCTTTACATTTATATGAAGTATAAAGTGCTCAGAAAATTTCCATTCAACTTCCAAAAAGGTAGACCTGAGTCTTCAACTAATTTCACACAGATTAGTCAAAATTCCAGTTCATTTGACATAAGAAGCTTTTAGGGTCCATAGTGCCACCACTGGAGTATCAGTTTTTTTGACCGGAACATAACTCATCTATTTAAAACAAACTTCTGAAGCTTGTTTAATCCAAGCCCCAGCACTCAACTGAAGAAAAAACATTAATCGTTCTGAAAAGAACATTAGTGTGCAGGCTGCACGAGTGTACCAGCTGTCCACTGAAAAAACTGAGGAAGAAGTGCTCTGAAGATAAAAAGAGCTAAATAACGCAACAGCTCATGCTAGGTGTGATAGCAGCAATCTGGTGGCAATTTGTTGCTGTATAATGAATGCCCAGAATATACCACAGGCAATGAATCAGACACTGAATTTATCAGTTGTTGTTCTAGAAAACTAAATTAAAAACTTGTTTTAATTTCAAAAATTGCAAAAGAAACATTAAAAAATACATTAATGTCTCTAATTTCCTGTTGAAATAATTGGATCTGTTGATTATCCTAAGTTTTAAACTTGTTCTGCTTTTCCATATAAAAAATCCAAAACTTACAAAAAGTAATGCTGTCAATTTACATCATTTTACTTACAAGCCAAGCACCGAAGTGCCATACTTTTGAAAAGTATTTTAACACAGTGGGGCCCATAGAGATCCATATCTTCTTCCAAAAATTGTGATAGCTTAGCAGTATTTTTGTTGATTCCTGTTTAAATTTTAAACTACTACTTGAATATTTTGATTGTCCTGATGGCAGAAATTGTCTTAGCATGACAACAAGTATTTATTTGTGACAAGAAAGTAATGAAAAAACCTTCAAAAATTAGAAAAAAAAATATCCGCAGCCCACCTCATTAGTCTCTGGTGCCTCAAAATTATGTTCAACAAAGTACTTCCAATACCATAAGACTATCAACACCATTCTCAAAAGGTTTTTTTTTTTTTCTTTGTCACTCTAATGACTTGTTTTAATGAAAGAATGCACAAACAACAGGTTTTTCTCATGAAAAACAACTATTTTTCTCTTGATGATTACCTTTAATTATTCAAGGAAACACTAAAAATCTTTCAAACTGGTCTTGATAATATGCAAAAAGAGATCTCTCCAAAGCAACCATAGATCTGACTTATCTTTCTAATCAGTGGCATTACTTCCTTGATTGTGGAACTCACAGCAATGGGACTTACAGTAAACACTATGTATTCTCATGGCATCAAAACATGCAAAAAACCCTACATAATTAGAGAAGAATGACATCTGGGCTTCGTTGTTAAGGCATAAATATAGCAGCATTATTTTGACAGGAATTATTTTGTTATTTTAGCACACTGAAGACCAGAATTTAGCCCAATTTGCCAGGGATGAGCACTTGTCATTAAATCATTCTGCATGAATGTACTGCTCTTCACTTTGATTTGTCCCTCAAAATATGAAATCTATTTGGCAAGGTTAAACACCTCACCCATAAACATAGCGCTGAGTGTAAGGCAAGACAGATTCCCCAGACAGTGTCAAATGCAGCATTCATTGTGCCTCTTTTAAAGGAATCCATTTAAATATACACAAAATTCAGTTATGCCCTTTACAACCTTCCAGTGTTAAACCCAGCTCAATTGCCTTTTTAAAAACCAAGCAGTCAATTTTCAGTTATTGTTTAACATATCAGTCACCCATCTGCAAAGCAAGCCTTTAGCAAATTAATAAGCCTGTACTAAACCAAGAGCACGTAAGGTCCAAACTATAAAAAATACAACACTTAATGCTACTGAATTATTTACACAATGGAAATATGCTGTATAAATCTGATTATAATTTTGAGGACAAATATAAGATAAAACCTGATGGAGAAATGGTCCATGAAGTTTAATCTATAAAATAAAGTTGTTACTCGAACCACATTTAGATGACTAGTAAGACTTGGATACTTTGAATACTGCTTGTACCTTTAAAAGTGATCTGAAATACTACAGGTTTGACATTTCCAAACAAACTAACTCTGTATAATCTGAATTAGACTGGCCTTGTTCTCAGGCCAATTCATCTCACTGACAAATTTAAGCACATAAAATAAAACCACAAAATCACAGAATATCTTAGTTGGAAGGAACTCATCAGCATCATCAATTCCAGCTCTTAGCCCTGCCCAGGACATCCCCAAGAATCACACTGTGTGCCTGAGAGTTTTGTCCAAACACTTCTTGAACTCTATGAGGCTTGCTGCTGTGACAACTTCCCTGGGGAGCCTCTTCCAGTGCCCAGCCACCCTCTGGGTGAAGAACCTTCTCTTTATATCCAACCAAAACCTCCTCTGACACAACTTCAGGCCATTCCCGTGAGTCCTGTCACTGTCACCACTGAGTGCCTCATCAGTGCCTGCCCCTCCTCTTCCCCTCACGAGGAAGTTGTAACTGCAGTGAGGTCTCCCCACAGTCTCCTCCAGGCTTAACAGACCAAGTGACCTCAGCCACTCCTCACATGGCTTCCCCTCAAGGCCCTTCTCCCTTATTTTCTTTCCCCAGTCTTTTGCTGATGAGAATTAATGTAACACATGTACCTCAGGTACAGGGACAAAAGTCCAGTTTTCCTTACACTGGATCATCGTCCTGTGTTTCTGAATAAATGTATGCATCTGTATATTTCAAGAACACAATACAGTTATTTATACTGAACTACATTTCTTGCTGACTTTATGCAAGCTATTTTCTCACTAATTCTCAAGTTTCCTGAGCAGTATCTTGTCTGGCAAGCTCATACTCTTGGTGGCCCTCCTCTGGACTTGCTCCAACAGGTCTATGTGCTTCTTGTGCTGGAGACGCCAGAGCGCGGAGAGCAGAGGGGCAGAATCCCCTCCATCACCCTGCTGGCCATGCTGCTTTGGATGCAGCCCAGGATACAGAGTGGAAGGGACTTTCCTAGCCCTGCACTCATCCACTAGATTTCCTAGCCACTCCATCCACTTGAGGCATGTGGGTAGGTTGCCATTGAAGATTCAGGCAAAATATTTGTGTTCAGTTTTTTCTCAAACATTAAAGCTGACACCAGACTATTCTATTTTTTCATGGTTGAGTCTGGATCCTGAGATGGATTACTATGAACAGACATGAGTTCACATAAACTTTTTTCTTGCTTGGCTATAGTCAGCTTTCACAGAGAACAGTTTCTGTTGCTGATACCAGCTAAGAACATGAGGTATTTATCAGGTAGTGGAAAACAATTTTCTGTTCCTTATGACAAGATATCTGCAAGGAATAATATTACTTTTCCAGATATGACATTCTCAAGAAGAAAGTTATGGCAAAATATAAAAGTTCACAAGAGGAAAGCAGAAATCAGCAATATGAATTAAAAGTCTGAAACTAAAGAGGGAATTTTAATTCACCACAAAATTGACCGTAAGAAGAGGGTTCTCCAAATGGATAAAATAGGATTAGAGGGATGGAGCATCTCTCCTATGAGGAAAGGCTAAGAGAATTGGGATTGTTCAGCCTGGAAAACAAAAGGCTTCAGGGTGACCTAATTGCAGCCTTCTAGCACCTGAAGGGACCCTACTATAAGAGAGGAGGAGAAGGATTTTTTACATGGTCTTGTTAAAGAGTTAAAAGCAGTGTATGTCCCAGTCCTGCGAGTGCTCCAGGCCAGGCTGGATGGAGCCTGGACAACTAGCTGTAGTGAAGGATGCCCCTGTATATGGCAGGGGGATTGGAGCTAGATGATCTTTAAGGTCCCTTCCAGCCACGTCTATTCTATAATTCTGTGATTAACATGCCAACTGTCATACTAGTATATGTTAGTACTTCTAATTGTCAACATTGGTTATATTGTCAAAAAAATAACAAAAAATTAATATTGTTTTGAAATTAAAATGAAGTAAAATCTTTTCCTGTCATCAATGCCTTCTGACTCCTGGTGTGTGGACAAGTATGTAATCATATTAGATTTGTCAGCAAATGTTAAAGGTAGTATGAGAGAACTGATCTGCATTACATGATTTAGAGTGAATCTGAAAAGGAACATTTCAAGTTAGGGGAAAGAAAATTTTTTCAATATTCCTGCTAGAACACTGCTCCTGCCATACCTAATATTTATTCTAAAGACCCACTTTTACTACTCATAGGAATGAGAAAATATCACCTGAAACCAAAAATTACCAGAACTAAATTTGATTTTCCTGCATTATCAGCAGCAGCTAGCAGGGTCTTGTTAGCATATAATTTATTGTATTAAGTTATGTGTTACTTTGAGGATTTTGCTGGCACTTAAGCTGTAAATGTGCAAATTATTTATTCTAACACTTTGTTTCTAGTAACTGGAAAAAATTATTATAAAGGTGTACTTGTAAATTTTGTGAAATTCTCCGACAGTGAGAGGCGGAGATATTTCACAGGATGTGTGGGAAACTACCAGGTGACAAAAATGAAAAACATTTTTGTGAAGATTTATTCATAGCCAAATTGCTTTTTAAATGAGAAAAGTACAAAAGTATAATACTTGCAGGCTCACATAAAAATTTCTTGACAGAATGTATGCTACTGACAGCTCATTTTACTACTAGAAATCTCTAACAGAACAGGTATATGTGGTATTACAAGATAAATGGAAAGCTGGCAGCTGCTTTGAGCAACTTCATTAGCTAATATATTAGATTATTCTCTTTATAAAGGCCTCGCAAAAAAAAAAAAAAAAAGAACCCAAACAAATCCAAAACTTGACCAAAACCCAAACCTATCAAAAAAAAAAAAATCAACCAAAAAACTACCCCAAAAGCTGCAAAAATGCCCTCAACTAATCAACCAACTAAGCAAAACAGATCAAACTCCTAATCTATTTTACTTTTTACCCATCAGGACATTACTTCTTCTTTCACTCTGAATAAAATCACATTTTACTTCAAAGACATTCCAAGAGATTATTGACAAGTGTGGACTAATAGCTCTGGATTCCACAATTAAGCTCCAGGTTCACTGCCACAATCTAGTAATTTTTTGTTTCTTTGATTTTGCTTGTTCTACTGTAGAACTTTTCTTAGCTATACTGGAAGCTTCTCTGCCCCATTACTGTGGTGCTGCCATGCTTCTAGCAGCATCTGACATTCTTTTCTACTATAGGGACAATGAAATAAATTGCATTGAGGAGCTCATATTCTTCCTCTCTGCTTGGAATGCTGTTCCTGGAATGCTCTCCTAGCATTGCACCAGGCATTGCAGTTTGGCAGACTTCCTTTCTGTTGCAAGGGAGCCAAAACCAATGGCATGCAAGGATGCAAGGATGGCTAGGAACAGGGTGACTATATGCCAGCCTCGTGGGCAGCTTTATAGTGAGTGTATCGGGTAGCAGCACAGTCAGACCAGCAGAAGCATAAGGAGATGTGCCAGAAAGCCAGATGAGCATCCAGCTGTCACTGCTGGGGGAAAAAACCAAACAAAACACCATCACCAAAACATTTCCCACATTTCTGAGCTTTGTCTCTGCATGACAGAGTTGCCAATTTATCCCTTTAGCTGGTTTGAAATGTCAGATCATTCATAATAGATTGATAAATCTTGGTTCTCTAATAAACATTAATAAAACATGGCAGAGGACTGCAAGTTAAACTGAAAAAGGAGACTACATTGATCTACATTATGCAAATCAGATTTTTGTGATTCTCTGTCTGAATACATTAGTAACGGACTAGAATGTATGTAAAGCATAAACACCTCTTCATTCATAGCAACTTTTAAAAGTCAGTGCTTTGATGACAGTATTTCTCAAACAATATCTGAAATGGGTTATTTTGGTTTTACTCTACACTGCAATGTATATTGCAAACACATAGGACTGATAGAACATTCTTTGAAATCTCACTGACTTCTGAAACACTCTGATTATGTCTGAAAATGTATATTTCAAAATACATTCATATTTGTAAATACTGACCATTTAGAAATAAATGGTCACCTTAAATCAACAGTAGTGTTGCAGTGTCAAAAAGCCTTCAAAGATATGAACTGTCCAAATTAACACTTCTGTCAGAAATATTTTACTTTTTCCACACCAAAACTAGCACTCTCTTTCAACACGGCAACTGGCTTCAATAACTTAACTAAAAGTTTTATTTGTTCTAAATCCACTTCAAATATCAATAAAAATCACTGAAGACTGCCTTCTTTTATACCATATTAGCAAGCCTTCTCTTGAGGTACTGATACTTGGATAACCATTGCAATAAATATATTTTCTCCCTAATACATTTCTAGTATTCCATATATATTTTCAAATAAGATTACATACATGCTACTAAAAGGCTCAATTTTTTCTGCCCTCACTTCAATACATTAAATGTAATCTTTTCCTTTATAAACAGTCTTCTGCAGTGTCAAACTGAGATAGTGATGTAAGCTTAGAACTAAAAAAAAGCAAACAGTTACGTGCATACACATATCTGGATTAGTGCAAGGGTTCTTTCATGTAAGATAAAGAGGGATTTTTTATCAAAGATTATGGCAATCCAATGTTTGAGTCATCTATATAATTACAACATAGCTCTTTCTGGTTTAGAGCTGCACAGTGCCAAAACTATTAGAGATATTCAGGATTTTCAATGAAAATTTGGTAACAAAGTCATATTTTTTAAGCAAGTAAATAAAATTACTAGAAATTTTACATCTGCTTGTAGCAATCTCTGTACTGGGATTGAACTCTGTTGACATGAATCCACTTTGATTGGAGGGTAAATACCAGCTGATCTAAAATAAGTCCTTAGGTAATAATCCAAGTCTGCTCTGATCCAGGTGGGTCAACCTTCAGTTTCATGTATGGCTGCATAAGGTCAGTTAATTTCCTCAGAAGACCAGGAGTTCATACCTACAGATTAAGATCTAAAAATCTGTGGTGATTCAAAATGCACCATCTTCATTACAGCCAACAAAATACATCTTGAGCACATCTATTCACAACTACTACTGTAAGGGATACACCATACAAGCAGTACCAAAACCTGGTCGTTTTCCAGACACTAATCATATTAATGAACTTTTATGTGTAGTACATTCACCAATAGTTCTACTAGTAAGCACATATTTTCTGAAAAAAACCTCTTAACCTCAAAGTATATTTTCTTTTCTTTTCTTTTTTTTTTTTTTTTTTTTT
>VZSE01006227.1:549236-566845 GCA_013398275.1 Promerops cafer
TTTTTTTTTTTTTTTTAAGAGTAAATGTTCCCATTTCTAATTGAATTCAGATCTGTAAAACTAATTATCTTAACACTATATGATCATGGCCTTTCTTGGTAATGCCATGTCTGCATCACAATTTTTTATAATTTTTCCTTTTACTTAATGCAGTGTTTTTCACTTTAAAAGTTACATTCATTTAAGTGTTATGGTAGGTTCATTTTGGTGTGTTTATTATGAAGTCAAACACTACACTGACCTGTTTCCTCAGAAAAAATCTTTCCTATTTCTTTAAAAAAGGAAGAAAAAATTAATGTCTAACCTTAATGACACCTTTAAATGCACTTGCATTTAAACTGTCCCAATTAAGCCTCAAAATCTGCACCTGCAAACCTAAGTGGATTGAGGAACAAAGGGTTTCCCAGTTCAATTATTGTGAGATTAGGTTAAAACATCACCTGCATGCTGATTAGTTTATAGCAATAACACACCTGAACTTTAAAAAAAATTAAGTGGAAATCTGAAACTACCACAAGTTGCTTTTACATAGGAGCCCTGTCTTTTGCTCATACTGGTACATTAGTCTTATGGTCATGCAATCAAATTTCATATCAAGCAAGGAGTTTCTAACTATTGCTACGAAATAAATTGGTTTTCTCTCTCACTTTAAATTATCATTTGGATTCTAGATGGTTTTGCTGTGTAGGATTCTGGAGGATCTGAGATTTCTTCCAGAAGATCCTACCTGCAGTTTGACAGGTTCAGCTTTCAATAACATCTGGTTTCTGTTTGTTGTTTTTCTTTTTCCCCACCATATGCCATTCCTTCTGCTTGAAATCAGCGGGAGAAATAAATATGGGAGAAAGCTTATTAGTTTTACTACCTTCCAAATAATCTATCGCCTGTATTCATCACGACAGTTTTAAAAGTTCATTAGGGGGCACACCATCTTTTTCTTCATATTCCTCATTCATTCTCTGAAAAGATGTTAAGGGCAGAAAAGTTTCAAACATATTTAGGTCAAGCCTGTACTGTGGAACCACACTACATAGAGTGCACATAACATATATGCACTATTCAAGTATAGACACATATAAAGGTAGGGAGAAAACAAAGTAAGTATGTCTTGTATATGCCAAATGTGAATGATTCCACTCAAGATATGCTTAATCAAAATCTCCTGTTGGTTACAGAACACACTGCATAAACACTTTATAGATTAACAATTCTTACTGGAATTTCATTTTGGATTTTAAAATGATTTTTTTTAGTCATGTGTTTTCTGTGGATTAATTAGCACTATTGATTATGGATCAATAGAAAACTTTTCCTAGTTAACTGCATTTAAAAAAAAAAAAATCATCAACAAAAAGACAAAGAAACATAAGGGATCTCTGTTGCCAAAAAGTTTTACACACACATTCTATGCCAGACAAATACCTGTTAAATTAATTATTTTTATTACGAAGTTATCCAAAGTGAAAACAGAATGTTAAAATATTTATGTTTTCAGGCTAGAGGCTAGAGCTTTTCCACACTGTCCACAATGTGTTTTAAGCACAGAACTAATCTGGGTTGTTTTGTCCATTCAATATCTAGAATGGGGAGAATGAGAATTTTTAGCTCTAAAGCAACAGTCATCAAATTCTGGTCCACAGGAAATAGGCATAATAATATGCCCAAATTATTCTCTGGAAGAAAGAAAGAAGACTCAGTGAAACAAAACATATATTTCCACACATATTTTAAGCACATTAATGGAAAAATACTAAAATCATAAAGGATCACGCTAAGTTCAGCGTATTCTGCTTTGTTAGTCACACAGAACAAAACCATGCAAGGAAGTCTATGGGTGTGATTTTAATTTGCCTCAATTTATTTGGTGAAAGACATTTATGAGAAGGCTTGACTTTAAGAGGGTGAACTTTTGTATAAACAAAGAGGGCCTGATTTTCACTAAGCTTTCCTTACATCAAATAAAGAAGACTTTTCCTAAATGAACATCGCTGGTCATGCAGCTCCACATGCAAACAGACCTGTTACAAACACACTGAACTGTAATAATAAATCTCAATTCTGTGGCCAGACCAACCTTTTCCATAGGTTTTTACATTTCCTCATTTCTTCCACAACTGAATATTCTGTTCTAGATGAACAGAAACAAGCTGCTATAACAGACCTGTTGACTGCCACTCAACAAAAATCATCATATTTGTAATTGTACAAACAAAAGTTGATGATGACACTAATTAGCAATTAACATTAGACAATTAAGTGACTAGGAAAGTGAAACAGTAATGCATAATATTCTTGATGGTGTGCCTGACAATACATGCATTACATTTAACAGATGGCAAAAAAGTAGAAACATTATCTTTCAGAAAAACTATTATTTTTTCACAATCTATCAACAAAAGGAGTTTTTTGGACCAAACCAAGATAGAAACATGGATTTCATTCAACAGCAAGATACTAAGATATTCTGTATTCAAATGTTGTAATGTTTTGAAGGCTTCCTAAAAGTGTATCACAGTTGCAATTCAATCTTAATTGGGTAAAATTCATAATGACACTCTGTCAGTCATTATCCACAAGATTCAGTTGATGCCACCTATGCACTCAGAATTCTTGTGACAAATACCAAAATAATAAATTTAAAAATTACATTCTTTCTCTCAAATTTTAATGTTAAAGGAAAGGGATTTCAGTCCAATGTCAAGCATTTCCTACAAACACCATTGGAATTTACAGGACAGGGATATACTCTGGAAATTAGTTCATTATGATTGAAGGAAACAAACTTCCTTATTATAAATAAATACTTAAATAAATGTATAGTTAAAAATATATAAGATTAAATGACTGTCTCAGGAAAAATGCATTAGATCCAACCCCTTAACATGAGTAGCCATCTTTTATGACATTACTTTTTCTCTTTTTTTTTTTTTCAGAACACTTTCATGTATTTTTAGATTCATAGAAATTTACAATTAAAAAATTATATCAAATCCTCAAATTTGAAAAGCAGCCTAAATCTTCAAATTATTTCTAATTTCTTTTGTCTATTCCATTAAATAAAGTAAATTAAGACTAACAAAACATAAGTGAAACATAAAAAATACCTACAAGCATGAATTTTTTCACCACTTTCTCAGATTAACATGAGAATGATTCACTTCTAATAATTAGTATACTCCTGATTTACTTATGAAAACCTCTACATTCAATAAAGTCTTAAAACACCCTAAATGTATAATCAGATCAGGCCCTAAGTACTGACTCAGATTTCAAAGGTTTCTAAAGGGATAGAGGTATCTAGTGTAGATAAAAAATATGGCAGCATTTGACACCTGTATTATCAAAATATAGGCTGACAAGTGACAAGATGAATTTTTAAAGTGAGAGTAAGCCACTGCAAAATCATGTTACACAACAGTGAAAATAATAAAGCCTAAACTAAGTACAATCTACATGCAAAAGGCCAGCTTTAATATCCAAAAAGACATTCATAGCAAAATAAGTGGAGGAACAAAGCACCTTAGGTCTCTGAAAGTAATTCACTCTAATGCACTACAGTGTTGCCTGCACTTGTACATTTTTCTAACAACATGATCATCTGTGTGCTGTATATGTCTTAGACTTTAATCATATAGGGTAATGTAATAAAGCTCATTTCCTCATCCTTAACATCTGGATTTGATGTCCTGTCAGTAAGCCAGTTTAAAAAAATATTTTAAAATAACATAAGAACAGGGGCAAAGAAAATTTTATGAAGAAATGACAATTGCTATATTGCCCTACACCACTAAAGTGCAATTTTATTTATTCTGAGTACTTCTGTATCCTTTCATAAATTAGGAAAAAAAAGAGAAAAAATGCACCATAATAGACTGTTAAAAAGTATGATAAGTAATATAATTGAAGATAAAGATACTATACAAATTAATTAGCAGAACCTGCAAGAGAACCCCAGCCTTCTAGTATGTGTCTTTCTGAAAAAAGAATCATACAGATTGGCACTCTGGAATAGAATAATGGAAATCTGCTTCACTGTGCACCTAAGTTTTAACTAAAATTTATGTGATCTTCTCAGTTTATTTCGTAATTAAAATCCCACCAGAGAAAGGCAAAAAAAAAAAGTATCTGCCACTGTTGGTGGCCAAGACTGTACTGGAGAATAGCTGAGTGTTTTCTGGTCAGAAATTTCACTGTATTTCAATTCTGAGCTGAAGATGTTGTATTGTCTTTATTTTAACTAAGAAATAGGCCTTGCAACATCACAGAAACAATCATCACCCTTCAAAATATTTTTAAAAAATTAGTCCAATTATATGAACAGCAAATTTCTATTAAGATTTTCCTTTTCAGTGGGGGAAAGAAAGAAAATGTACCTTTCAACCTTAACACAAACCACATCAACTACTACCAATTCTTATCCACTTCACTGAAATGCATTTCTGAAAGAGTAGCAGGTGTACAGAACAACCCATAATCAGTCTACAGAGTCCTTATTTTGGTCAGAACTAAAAATGAATAAGAGTATGATTCATCATTCAATAAATATGAGAACCCACCTTGTCTGACTCAAAACCCAGTAATCTGTGTGTGTCTCCGTAGACTCAATGGGTTTGGCTACACTTAATATGTTCATAATGCTCAAATTGATTATGCAGAGATATTTTGGCATTCATACTGAAAACAAGACAATGAAATTCTATGAATTTCCTCATATTCATAAGTATATAGTTTCTTAGTGCTTTAGCAAAGTTGATTCAAATTATCCTGGGATTCAATGTGTTCAAGCCCAGGCATCACTGAAGGAAGAGTGGCTGAAAGCGGAACAACAGAAAAGGACCTGGGGGTGCTGGGTGACATACAGCTGAACATGAGGCAGTGTGTGCCCACGTGGCAAGGAGGCCAATGGCACCTGGCTTGTGTCAGCAACAATGTGGCCAGCAGGAGAAGGACAGTGATTTTCCCCCTGTATTTGGCACTAGTGAAACAGAATCTCGAGTTCTTGTGTCCAGGTCTGGGGCCCTCAATTCAAGGAGGACATTAAGGTGCTGGAACAAGTCCAGAGAAAGGCAATGGAGATGGTGAAGGGTCCAGAGAATAAGTCATATGAGGAACAACTAAGGGAACTGGGATTCTTTAGCCTGGTGAAAAGCAGACTCAGAGGGCTTTTCTGCTCTCTGCAACCAGCCCAGAGGAGGCTGTAGCCAAGTGGGCCAGCCTTCTCCCCCAGGAAACCAGTGACAGGACAAGGGAAATGGCTACAGGCCGCACCAGGGGCAGTTCAGGTTGGGCACCAAGGGCAGTTCAGGCTGGACATCCGGAAGGATTTCTTCACTGAAGGGATGGTCAAGCATTGGAACAGGATGCCCAGGAAAGTGGTGGAGTCACTATCCCTGAAAGCGTTCAAGAAATGATTGGATGTGGCAATTAGTGCTATGGTTTAATTGATATGATGGTGCTTGGTCAAAGATTGGACCTGATGATCTTGGAGGTATTTTCTAATCTAATCTAATCTAATCTAATCTAATCTAATCTAATCTAATCTAATCTAATCTAATCTAATCTAATCTAATCTTTCTAGTATTCTGTTCTATTATTCTATCTCAAAAAAACCGTTCAAATCTTCACAAGAAACCTTTTAGCTAAAACCATCTATTCCCATATCTGCTTCCAAAACTCATATTGAATGATCAATTTTTATCTTCCTAAAAAGGCAGCTTTGGTTTTTCATAAGAGCTGAATTGCATACAAGCCCCTGACCTAATGTTATGCTAATTTTCTCAGCAGTGGAATATAGTCTTCAGAGATCAAAAGTGTAAAGAAAACCACCAGAATCTGGATGTTCACCTTTGCACCTTCTTTCACCTTTTTCAGTGTCTTTCTGGAGTTGATACCACCAGACGCAACTACACAGAACATCTGGCAGTCAGCTGTTACTTCTAGTCATGTCCTGGCCCTCAAGGCCCCCATGATATAAGACTTAGGCAGAATCAACCAGTCTGAAAACATTCACTTGGTTAATTTCATAGCAGTCCCATTTTAAGTGTATTTTGCGGGTGGGAGAGAAGTGACTGGAATTGAGTGAAGAAATGATAAATATAACTATTCCTGACAGCAAGTTTGGCAAGTGTTCAACACTTTACAGAATCAGGACCACTAGTGAGCACCATTTCCTAGAATGAACCAGAGATTCTGTAGTCTCTTGCTGTCACTGCAAATTCATAGCATCATCATGTGGATGGGAAGACTACTCCGATGCTACCTCAGTAAAAAAATAAACCATACAAATATTTTAGAAAAGAAGAAATGGAGAAAAATATAGCAAAGAGAACACTGAATACACACTGAGAACCATATGTAAGCACACGTAAGCGTAACAAACCCACAGAAGATCCTTAAATATTTAGCAACAAAGAAATATTTCAGGACAAGTTTTGGCTCTACTATGGCTTCCCAAAAAGATGACTTCTGGCTATATATGCTGTAAGAGATCACCTAGCTTTTTGTCTCTAAGTACAAAGCTTTTCTGTTCCAAGATCAAAGAAGAATTCAATTCTGTTCATCTCTGTGAAATACTGTTAAAAATTAATTTTATACATAATCTATATTACAAAATCTATATTTATTCTAATAAATGAAATGCATCATAAAAATAGTTACATATTTGACTTATAGAGGTAGAATGACTAAAGAAAATTATATATATTCTGTAGAAAGAAATAGCCAAAATCAGATCTGGAGTGTAGACTTCCATAATTCATGGTCACAAATGGAGTCAAATAACTTCTGTTTGTCATATCCAGCCAGTACACTGAGGACATTAAGAAGGGATCAAAGTTTTTTTGGAAATACTCAAGACTTGTTTTCTACAAAAAAAGGGAGAATTTTCCACATGCACTTCTCAAACCTGAATGCTGATTCCATGACTTGAGAGGTGTACGGAAATGTAGTGACTGTAGTTTTTTTCACTTGTCTGATAGAACAATTTCAATTGCAAAACAGAATGAAGAGACATTTTAACACACTGCTTATGGTATTCATTTTCAGTACTCTTGGATTTCAGAAAGCAAAGCAGTCTTAAACAAAGCAGATTTATTCATCAAAGGTGCTCCCTTAGAAAGGAATAGTATATTTTGGGAATAGTACATGGATAAAATTTTTGTATTTCCAATAATTATAGTCACTTTTAAACTGCAAAATCCTGTGTCTAGTTGAATTGCAATAGACCAGGATGAAAAGCTCACCTTGAACGCCTATTATACCAAAACTTAATTGAATGAAAAAATGTTTTAACCTTCTTTAAACTCTGTGTCAAAGTCAATTTGACTCATCTCAGGGAATGAAATGAACCTTGCTATTTTAAAGAGAGCTAGAGAAGTCCTTCTCAGTGTCAAAACATAACCCTTAATGCACCTTGCCTTTTTATAGGGGTTTCTTTCCAATAATGTTCTTATAAAGAAACTATTTCCCTGTATAAGGTAATCTTTAATTTCCAATTCTAGTTGATTTGCTATCACCAATTTTTGCTATTATCAATTTTCCATCATATCCAGCCTTCCAAATATAAACTTTTTATGGGGTAACTCAAATGTGGTTCAAGTATAAGCAAATTTGTCAACTCCCAACAGTAGTGTTATCCCAAGTACAGCTGTATTTCTCGAGTGAAGCCAAAGTGTAAATGAAGAAATTTTGGAGTGTAATTAAAAAAAACACAGGCAACCAGTTGCAGAAAATCTAGCTTTAGGTCATTCTTTACTGGTGAGCTCCAGGAGCATATGTTGAGGACAGTACCATTCAACATTTCCATTAATGGCCTGGATGATGGGCAAAGCATATTTGCTGAGAAATACAAAACAGGCAGGAGTGATTGATAGGTCAGACAGTTGCACCACACTTCAGGTGAGTGTCAGTGGGACAGTGAAATGGGTTATGACATTAAGAGTGGGAAGTGCAGACATCTGCCTGGGGGAGAATGGTACCAAGAAATAGTTGATGTAGCTGTCTGGAAAGTAGATCTACCGAGAACTATCTGAGAGCCCTGCTGGACCACAAGCTGAACTTTAACCAGCAGTGTGCCTTCAGACAGTCTTCCTGTGCTCCATTACAAGTGCTGTCAGCAGATAGGATGTGATCCTTCCCCTCTAACCAGCCCTGCTGAGGTACTCCTGGAGTCTTGGGTCCAGTCCTGGACTCCTATCTCCAGGAAACATACGGTCATTATGAAATGAGTGCAGTGAAGAGTCACAAAGACAATAAAGATCAAGGAGGAGAGACTAAGCGAGCTGCTACTGTTCATACGGGAGAAGTCTCAGACAGCAATCTCAGCTGCATGGAAAATTACTTGATGGGAAGGGATCAAGAAGACAGAGCTAAGATCTCGAGACAGCTAGCAAATCCAATGACAGAAGAGAAGGCAACAGGCACAGACTGAAATGCAGAAATTTGATACAAGTAAAGGTAAAATACTTTTTTAGTATGAGAGGGTCTGAGCACTGAATGAGTTGCTCAGAGTCTGTGGACTCCCCACCCTTTGAGGCAGTCAATATTGGACTGGACACAGCCTGGACAACTTGCTCTAGTTTAGCATGCTCTGATCCAAGAACTTGGAACAGCTGACTTTAAGAGGAGTCTCTAACATCAGCCTTTCTGGGGTTCCATAATACCACTGTGTAAGAATTAACAAAGGCTATGTATTCAGCACTAGCATATTACAGAGGGGAATGACATACAATCAGATATACAAAAGCAAATGTACACTTTCTGTCTTAAACCATGTAGGTGTCTAAACATAATTTCTATCATGAAAACCACTCTATCCTCACTTTAAAATGGATTGTGAACTTTGAGAATCTCGTGTAAAACAGTTTCAGAAAACATTAAAGACATTTGTATAATTAGTTCATTAGCTGCAACATATGTCAACACATGTCAAGGATGTACTGAACAGCAGGTGTGCACTGGAATGCAGCCTCTTTCATATCTGTAAAGAGGAGACCTTAATAAACAGCAGTCCTTGACCTGCTGAATAATAGGAGACTGTATTAAAGAAGTTGCTACTTTTGTTTAAACCTCATAATTTGGAAACAATACACCCGCATACATATGTCAAAAGTGTAGATATTTGTTCTGTTACTAAGCTCACACTGCTTCCCAAGAAGAAGAGGGTACTCTAGAGATGGAAAACTATTGTTTTTTCCTTTAACAGATAGGCATCTTATACCATGAAACTTTATTCACCACAGAGAGAATAGGCTGCACTATTATAATATAATTTACGAAAAATATTTACTCTTACCTCCTTTAAATATATGTCCTGGGTATTAAATCTATACAATGTAAAGAAAACAATGCTAAAAGAGCAGTAAAGTTCTGGAAATTCTTCTCTAGAAACTATCCAAAGAAGAATAAACATGTCTTTGTCTCATATCTTTATGCAATAAATATTTCTGAATTTTTATTTTAAATAGTATATTTAATCATCTTAAAAATTACTCAAAATTGACATAATAATTTGAGAAATTAAAACTAAATGTCATCAAAAAAGGTAAGTTCTCCAATAAACAGTTCCTCTTGTTCAAAGCCAGAAATAAAGAACAAGTTGCTCAGAACTCTGACTTGCAATACAAATACAGAATTACTGAGAATTGATATTTAGAACTGAGAATTTAATTTTTACTAAGGAAATCATTATACAGCTATGAATATCTAAATTCTACCAGCAAATTGCAACTAAATACAGCTGAAACTAAAAATTTTTAGCAGCATATCATCAGGGTTTAGTACACAAGAAATGGTTAGTCCTTCCCTTTCTTATGCCTCTGCTTCCAATTCTGTGCAGCATTTATGAGAGTCTTCTCACAGCTGTGAGAGTGTCAATAAGGTGTGCTGCAAAACTCTTTTATTTCTGTGCTTCTCTTCCAGAAGTGGATCACTTAAAAAAAGAGAAGCCTACTCCTAAGTTCAAACTTCAGAGTATGCTTTACTAATTTAGGGCCAGGGAATGAAGCAATCAATAGTCATGGTAGGAAGGGAAGGAAACAGTGGAACTACTTTATGTGTCTTCAGCTTCCCTTTCATTCACAAATACATCTGCAGAAAACGTATGTATGTGAAGGGTAATATGACTATCCCTGTCATATCCTATATATCACTGCATTTTTTCTTTCATCTTTATTTTACATTCCACCCTGTGCAATTCTGTCTAGTAAAGACAGGACTCTTATGTACTTTTGTACCAAACACAAAATACATTGTGTCCTTCACTACTAAGAACAAATTATTTATTAGGCAGAAAGCCATCTTTGATCTTTTTCAGTCAATGAATTTTCTTTGCATAATCACTCAGTTATTCACAGAATGATAGGAGGTGTCCAATTCACACTAGCAAATCCTAACACTAGAAAGAAAGGAAGATTTTTTCTGGACTATATTCAGGATATACCTATGAAAAGCCATCACATAAAATTAAATTGGTAGTGCTGCACGTCTTCAAATACATTCAATGTGATTTGCACCTGAAAATTTGCTATTTCCCTCTAATAGAAAACGATAATGTTCTTATGCTGTATGATTTGCCATGTCAGCTGCGAAGTGTGCAGGAAAGGGTGATGCAGCACTACTGTTCTGCCTGCTTCTGGTTGCCCTGTTCTGTGCACACAGCTATTCAGCTTCTAGAAGGCAGCACCTTATGCTCTTTTGACACTTCTGAGACAATCCTTTAAACAAATACTTCCACATTTTCCTTTAGTTAGAGCTTAGTTGAGTGACCCCTTAACCAGAATTTTTAACTTGGTAATTAATTATTTGAAATCACTGGAACCTCTTTCTTCTTTGTTTCTTAATTGCTATATTGAATTAGAAAACACAGTACATACATATTTTAATCATACAGCTGTAAGAAAAAAAACCAACAAAAGCAAGATAAGCTTTCTATTTGCTTTGCCATGGAAAGGAAAGTAAGCATTGACACAACCAATAAAACTGGAAGATAGATATGCCACATTCGTTGTTTCACAGTACAATAATTCAGGTACTTCATTCTTCCTATTCTCCCATGCACACTGCCTTTTATTGTTGTTGTTGTAATTTGTAAGTAGTTCATGAACATAATATAATCACAGAAGCTCACAATGTACGTCAGCAAGACACCTCACCTTTACCTCAGGGCAAAATCAGCTATATATGTAATTCAGAATCCATCATAAGATATTTGTTCAGCCTGTTTTTATAAACTGCAGTGATGGACCAACCACAAGCTCTGTAAGCAATATTCATTAGCCTTAGCAAATGAATGTATTTTCTAAAATATAGCTTACAACAGGAGATTAAAAAAAGCACTCCAGTGCAAGTGGACACTACAGATTAAAAATCACATTTTCTCTTGACTAAAGTGATAAAGAAGTTAACATAAAACCTCTTCCTTTATGAATGCAATTCAATTTCTTTGATTGCTTCAGTCAGCAGTGTATATATCCTAGAACAGACTCCCTCCAACTTTTTGATGTGCAGAACCTCACTCGTTTAAGGAAATGAATACATGAACCACAATATACAGGGAAGTATCTAATGGCATTTTCACATTTTAATTTTCACTTTTTCTTTAAGTATTTGGTTACCATATTCCTAATGTTGAAACTCACAGTTTCCAGATGACCATTTTCATTCCAAGTTGACTTTTTAAATGTATATGATGGTTTTGATTGTCATTTGAGGGGGGCTTTGAGGATGATTTTAGCAGTAAATGAAAAGTTAATATTGCCACCATAGACAAAAATCAATCAGACCTTTTCAAGCATCTCCAGTTACTAATGGAGATGATATTACTACTAATGTGACATTACTACTATTGTGGCATTTTATTTCCACTATTATCAAAATTCATCTTAAATGTCTGAAGGCAAGTTTATGATTCTAAAAAGATAAAACACATGTCCTAACAAAGCCTGCAAAATTTTTTCCCCTGAAAAGCCTGGCCATTAGCATCTATTAGAGACAGTGTTGATATCAAATTCAAAATCAAATTAAATCCTATATTCTCAGCAGTAAGTTGAAAGGTGACATTTCCTCAAAAAAATCAAAAGCAAATAATGACAAAACAAAACAAACAAACAAACAAACAAAGTAACTATCTAAAGGACATTTTGGCAGATAGCATCCTGTTTAAAATAAGGTTATGGTAATTACTTGCGATTATTAGAAAAAATTTTGTATGTCCTAGGGGAATTTTGGTAAAATAATGTCAGTAATATTTGCCAAGTATCAACTGGTTCATCTCCCAGATTAGTGCAATTTATCTGCTTTTTTTTAAAGGAGAGGGAAAAAAAAGACAAAGAAGTACAGGGAAAGTAGATTAAAATTTAAATTTCACTACCTTTTCTATCTATTTCTTTTAAAATAATTTCTCTCAACTGTGCATGTGTCAAGGCTAATAAAGTCAAAATTTCTAAAGTACCATATACATCATTTCTTTTTAAGTTGAAGAAAGACCATGTGTTTTATACAAGCATAAAGTTAAATAAGATCTCAATTCAAAATGCTCCTTGAAAAGAAGAAGCAGGAATGTTCAGGGGTCTCAAATTTCCATAGAAAAGAATTAGGAATCAGAGAAGATGCTGAATTTATAAACCACAGTAGAAGACAAGAAGGTTATTTACTTTTCAGAATTTTAGAAAATACTTTTTACCTTTTCACTGGTACAATTTCCATTAATTCCATAGTGTCACTCTGGACGTAAAAGCATCAGCTCAATTACAGAAATCAACTACAGAACTTTTCTCAGCAGATGAAAGTGAATTTACCACATCTGAGAATGTAACTCCACATTTCAAGCTCAACATTTAGTCATTGATTTTCTTCAACAGCAGGTAATTCTCTCTCTTTTTTATCTGAGCAGTAATAAAATAATAAAAGAATAATAAAAGCAAAATGTTTTGAAACATTTCACTCACTATCTGGATTGGTAAAAGAAATATCAATTAACTTCAATTTATCTAGTTATTAAAGACTAAGTGTTTATTAAAACATATTTGGTTTCAGTACCTAAATATCACTTGTATCTTTAATAGTTTACAAAAGTGTTGTGTTTCCCCTTTTTTGTGTGGTCCCTCTAACCATGGTCCTTCCTCCTCTGTCTCTCTAGGCTACCAGAGTGGAAATTGCTTGCAGCCCATACAAGAGCCTGGTGAAGAACATGGTGGAGCAGGTGACTATTTCCTGAAAGACATTATTCCATGGGAGGAACCCCACACTGGAGCAGGTCTCACAGGGTGAGAAGGCGGGAGCAACAGGGAGGATCTGTTACATGCTGACCACAGCACCTATCCCCCTCTGCTGCTCAGGACATTGCTGAGAGGATTTGAGAATGAGGGAGTAAAGGGAATCTTGGGTAAAAAGAGCAGAGAAGTGGAAGGAGGTGGGTTTTTGTCTTTGCTTCTCAATATCCAAATATATTTTAACTGGCAATAAATTACAGTAAATTTCCATACGTTGAGTCTCCTTTGTCTATGACAGTAATAATTTAAGGATCTTCCTGTCCTTATTTCAACCTACAAGTTTTTAAATTTATTTTCTCACCTTGCTTCTGCTGGGTAGGGGTCTAGTGCACAACCTAAGTCAGGCCACCACACCATTATACACAGATAAATATTTCCATTCAGATAAATTTAACACTGTCATACCATGATTTTCAATTGAATACTGAAGAAGACAGACAGTAGTATACGACATATTTACCATGAGAGCTAAACAACTTTCCCCTTTTAAGGACCAGAATTGTAATTACAAATTTTGCAGAAGTGAACATCATAACATTTTCATCACTAACACTGCATGGAGTGAAGCCACCATGCTTTCACCTGACACTGTTGTTATTAGCCAAATAAATAATGAAAGAAATGGCAGTATCATCACGGAAAAAATACAGTTATCTTTTGAAGGTTCTGACTAAAAATTTTATTTCGATTCCATCCATACGCAGACAGACAACACCTATATTTCAAGTAGTAGTGTGTTGTGTACATGCACACTCTCATACATGTAAGAGGTACGACTGAGAAAAAGATAGCAGTTCAGGAGTCAGCTGTTTTGGAGACACTGCTCTAGAAACCATTCCAAAATTCTCTTGACTTTATGTGTATGCTGCTTCCCTTATGCATGGCACCCCCACCATAGTTTTGTTTCTGCATGTTTCCCATGCCCACCAGTATCTGAAGCAAAATTAGCCATGTTATCAAAGCCACACAAGCAATGTATTGCAGAGGAAGTAAGAAAGAGAGATAAAGAGAGAAAACATATACATTCTGGAATACATTCTAAACTGCAACGATAAATGTAAGGATTTCCTGCCTGAAACTCACTTTCAAAGAGACAAAAATTGAAACACATTATTTGTTTAGTAGCCCATATATGTTTTCATAACAGTACAAGAAAGCAGAAATAAAAATTTAATTAAACTATTATGCTTCAGTTTATTGTATCCAGGCTATTGAAGAACATCAGAAAAGGTTTTGCTTAAGTAAAAAGAATAGTAATTTTATACTGTTTGTGAATTATTTCTCTCTTTATGAAGTTGTAATACTGATTGATATTTAATCAGATTTTTAATTAGTCAGATGAATTAAACAAGTGACATTCACATGTTGATAAATACTTCTCCACTTTATGCTTGTCAGATAATGGTTTCAGTATGTCAAAGTACCTTATGAGACCTTTTATTCTTTAAGCTGTATTCCTTGCTACATTCAAGTAACAGACCTCAACACCAGTCCCGAAGATTATAATGCACAGACCCTAAAAGCTTTGTATAATCCTTTGTTACAAACTAATTCAAACTTCAAAAGATACAGTTTACTTCCTGATAGCTATATAAATATTGTCATTATAAATATTATTCTAATTTATAAGGATATAAAAATATTTTCATCATTACAATGTACCTATGTTCCTAGTTTGTGTATATACATAATTCAGACCAAAATTAATGCTGAATGTTACTTTAAAAAGTTACTGCCTAGAATCTAATAATAGCAGAAAAACCCTTTTAAACTACAACTTCGTATTCCAGTTATTGGCTGGATTCCCAAAGCGAAGAAAGGACTTGTGATGATGTCCAGAGTAAGTGGAGGCTACATGTGAGCTTGGTTCAAAATACAGAAGTGACACATTCTGAGACAGTTTTTTCTACCTGTATAGAGTCAACTGAATATCACAACTTCTCATATAATAAACTGTGCCAGGTAAGGCACAACTGTGCATGTGCACATGATTTATCTTATACACATATAAGTTTTCTCTTGTACCTTGGGATCTTGTTAGTAACACTCCCTGACATCATGTCTCCCATTTAGAAATGTGATTCAGCAATCACTGGCTTACTGACATGGCAGCATGTAAATCAGACTAGCAAAATACATATTAGGATTTCACAACTTTCTTCGTATTCAATTGCCTTGTCATCTGTCAAAACATGAATAAGAGAGCTCAGAGGAGGTGCTTTCTTTGCTGCCATAGTCTAAAATATTTTACTGAGATTCAAAATATCTTATGCATTTTAGAGATATATCTTATTTTAGATATATACTTCATTTCAGGAGGGATAAGAAAACTAGTGTAAGGACTCTGAGATTATGACTTGCTGTCTGGATTTGGCTACTTGTCACCATCCCTGAGAAAATATCCACTGCCCAGGGATGTAGCTGCCTGGCCCCTGTCCTGCTCCCTGGTGAGGTGGTTAGACAGTCCTGGCTAACTGCCCCTTCCTTTTTACTGTCATGGGGACAAGATTTTTAAAGCTTAAGTATAGCACATGTGGCCTTAACATGTGCTATCAGCAAAATCAAGTTGAGTCAGCTGACTCTGATCAAAATGACAATTTTAGGTGCTGTAGCACAGTCATCAGAAATTAATTCTGCGATCTGTTCAGATTCAGGAAACCCCGCTGAGAGGAAAAGAGGGAGAGAACTTCTAAGAGGGAAGTACAACTCAGGATAAGCTGCACCTTCTTTTGGAAGTGTCCCATCAGAAAGGAAACCCAATTCCCTCATGTATTAAATGGTGGTTCTAAACACAAAGGAGGATTCCAGGGTTCACTGTCTCCAGGTTTTTTTTAAGAATAATGCTCACCTCCTTCAAATACTTTAAACTGTAGAAAAGGTATAGAGGTTGGGAAGAGTAGCATTTTAACAAACAACGAACAGTGCTCATCTAATGTGGAATCTCTCAGCAACACTCCCCCTCTTTTTTTTTCTTTTTAATCTGAGAATCAGTAGTCTGTTATTTACATAATGTGTCTGTGTGATAAATTGATTAATAAGGAAAATGATAAGCCATTGTAAATAGAAATTTAAGTCCTGTAGATAACATTCCTCTTGCTCAATACAATGAAGAGGTGATGTTTTGAAATGAGTATGTTAAACTTAATATGTCACAAGTTTAAACAACTGCTTACAAAGCCCGGGTCAGGCAACATTTCAACACTGACACACATGATGTACAACACAGGTACATAAACTTTAGGGTTTTTACACTCATAATGGCACTGATTATAATTCTAGGGAGGATATAAGTTACTACTGTAATGTGCTTTACTGTAGAAGGTGTCTAACACCTACACATATTTTACCATTTCCTTGGTAACAGTAAGTTAACAGTAAGTTAACAGGTAAAATGTGGCCTGTACAGTACAAAATTAACAATAAAGTTTGATGAACTAGGAAATTTTTTTCTCAAATTTCCATCAATAATTTTCAAATTTACAGATTATCAGCAGTGAAGTAATTTCACAATGTAAAATGTGCACGGAGGAGTGTAGGAGTATACTCTCTTTAAACAACAACAAAAGATCTTCCTTACTATCAGCCCTAAAACCATCATGTGCTGTTTTACCTTCAGAAGAGGAATGTACTGTATATGTTTGTTTCATTTAGATTCTAATGTGACTATCTAAACAAAATATGAGATTGGTTTTAAGAGACACACTGCAACAAGCATGCTAAGCATTTGCCTTAAGTGATAACAGAGATACAAACACCTTTTGTGTTTCTGTACAACACACTTGCTTTTAAGCAAGTACACAGGTGTACTTGCTTAAAAAGGTATCTTTCTAATTTCTTCCTGTCCTTTACATCCTGGTAGTATTCTTCTTTACCACTTAACATTAGGCAGCTAAACTCTTCAGGTGTTCCTTTATATTGTCTTAGATCTTGAGGTGCATTTTCAATTTTTAAGTGAAAGTTATTCAAGGATAGTTGCATATTTTCCTTTCTGTGGCATCAATTTCAAAAGCTGAATCCTTCCTAATAAAAAAGTGCTGATTTTAGTCTAATCCATACAGCACTTCTACACTAGAACAAGATAGAGTAGATAGAGGATATCAAAACTAATTTTAGATATGGAGATATCCAGTAATAAAAAAAACTTACAAAGAAGTCCTTTCACTTTTCAGTAGAAACATGGCGCTTTTTTTTTATTTTTTTTTAATAATAATAACTAACATATTATTTGTTTTTGGTAAGTCTGTGTCTTGGTTTGAGAGGAAGTGAGTTTTTTGGGAAGTTATAGTCAAACCAATCAGTGTTCAGATTTGAATATTGACACCTGGTGGGACCACTGAAGAC
>VZSE01006227.1:574815-607813 GCA_013398275.1 Promerops cafer
CCAATAGTTCCATCTCTACTTAGTGAACCTGCCGGAAAACTGGAAGGTCAATCTGGCCACTTTTTCTCCTTGGCAGATATACTTATTTCAACTCTTATCTAAATTTGCATCAGAAGTGTTACAAAAGAAACAAAGCGATATGACAGCTTTATAATTTTAAAACATAAATTATTTTAATATATTATTTTAGGGTGTTGTTTGTATTCTGAGTTGACATTTTTTGGCAGTTGTCTTCTTTAATGGGATTATGAAAAAAATAAGTATATAGATTAGTCTTGCTGTTTTGTAGTAACATGCTTCAGGACTAAAATAAAATACTGACCAAAACTAAGAAAGGACAGAAATAGAATAAATGACAACATAAAAAGGAGAATCCAATGGAAATTAATGTTGTTGGGTTTGACTGAAATCATATTGTTCATTTTCATAGAAAGATAATGCAGCAAAAAAAAAAGAGGGAACATGTTTTCCCTTTTTTATTGCTTTATTCGCATAGTTCTACCACTAATAAAAGAAATAATTAAAACCTAATTGTTTCATGCATTGCCTAAATCTCAAAAGACCCAGTTTCTCAACATTGCAACAATTTCCTCATATAGCTGAATCTTATCCCACTTAAGAAGCAATCACTGATTGTTTGCACTGCCATCTCAAGGATGTAAAATAGAATAAATATCTTTTTCATTGTTTATTTCAGTAACTGTCTTACCAAATACAAACTCAATGCCTAATTAAGAGCATAGTAAGTTGGCAGTGAGGCACAAATATAATATTAAGTGCTAATTTATCTGGCACTTATTTTGATGCTTCTTTTAAAAATCTTGATTGAATGTCATGGTTTAGAAACCAGATATTTAAATGCAGTTTCACCAGTTTAATATCTCTGTAAATTGTTTTTGTAAACACACAGTATAATGACATATTATGTCATGAACCTATCTTGAAATATAGCTCCACAATGCTAGACCTCAGCATGATAGGTTAATTATCAAAACATTCTAAGAGATTAAGACTTAGCCAGTTGTCCTTGGTGGACTGGCAAGACAAAATAAGTTTTATATACATCAGAATTCACTAATTAAAAAGCAGTGTTTCAGTTTCATTTTAATGAGTGACATCTGACATTCCATTTTCTTTTTACATGTCCTCTGTTTCATATAACTCTCAGTCCTAAAGACATTTAGGCAAACAGGAGATAACGCAAATGGTTTCAGTTTAAGCTTGCAGCTTTCTCTGTTTGAAGCAAGAGGTAAAAAGTAGCTTGAACACTGAACTTATCCTTGATAATATTTACATATAGAGATCTTTCTACACTCATTTGTATCTTTGGCTAAGTAGTATATCTACAACAAATTGACAATGAATTAGAAACTATCATAATTTTTCTGTTTGTTGGTAACTTATCAGTAATATTTTTTAAAAGAAAAAATACTAAAGCTATTGATTACAAGAGTGTATAAATTAAATATTTTTTTTACTAGAACTAATATCTGTTTTACTAGAACTAATTTCCATTACACCAGTCATTAGCTATTTATCCAAGGCCCTGGGGTAAATATGAATCTACTCAAAATAATTTCAGACATCCTTCATTTTACTGGCATGATTACCCAAGTCAGTTTAGCCACATGAAAAGGGTTTAAAACATATGATTTGTATCATTGGTCGAGCATACAGAAGAATTCCTGGAAAGGTTTATTAAATTTATGGGCTTTTTAAATTGAATTTGCAGGTTCTGATATGTCCTTTATAATGAACACAGTACATAATTCACTTCCACAAGCTTATTATTGTCCGTGACTATTTTTCATCTAAAAGAGTGCTGAATCATGTAGTCTTTAACAGTTGTTTTATATATTTATGAGGTTCTGTGTAGGATGAGCTTTGCTGTTCATAGATGAATCATGGCTTTCAGTTGAAGGTGGGCAGAGCCCATCTGTCTATCTTAGAGAAAGAAGTCTCTATGAGAGGAAGTGTTATTTCAGTGACATACCTTTCTTCTTTCCTTAAGACACTTTTAACCCTTATCTTTTAGGCACTAAGACTACTTGCCACTGCAGAATAAAGGAGGTGATGAGAAAAGTAATCCTGTTGTATTTCCAGTCTTAAACCACTTTTTTTTGGCATTGCACTACCAAATTCAAAATCCTATAATTAAAAAAAGAAAAAAAAAAACAAAACCAAAACCAACTAAACATGATCTTCAAAGAGTTTACGAAAAAAGTAAATTGGCAGGTAGTCTTGAAAATGAATGACTTAAGGATAAATTAGTCAATTCTTTGAAGACAGAAGAACTGAATTGCAACACAGCAGTTACGCTTGGAATATTTAACCAAAACACAGTGCTACTTCATAGAATCTATCTTGGTAAGTTTATCTTTTGAATAAAATATGCTATAAAAATTAATCTCCTGAGATCATCAATGTCAGAGACATTAATAAGCTTTCTATGACTTGAACACATTGCCTGTTCTACTTTAACGAGTAGTTCAACGAATGTGTACAGCAAAATAATCCACATCTCCTGTATTTCAGGAAACTATACTTCAGCCTTGGTCTTACCTGGCCCAAGAATCTGACTACCCAGAAGTCCTAAACAGGTTATCCATCTCTCCTGAGAATGCTGTGCACAGCTAACAATGAAGCAAAGAATGGCAATTGGAAACAGCCATAAGGTTTGCTTAAAAAAAAAAAAAATCACACTTCAAATCCAAACAACTGGATCAGGGCAGGAACACCCCATGGTGTCAGAATGCAAAAGTAGTGATCCTAGTCCAAAGAAAAATTCTGATATAAAGAAATTTAAAGTATTCCAAGGTCAAATACTATGCAATAATCATAGAATGGTTTGTGTTGGAAGGGACCTTACAGATCATCTAGTTCTGACCTCCCCATCACGGGCAGGAACACAAAGACACATTTTCATAGAAACTAATATCTAAGATATATGTGTTTATGAACTGTCACATGGTTTGCAGAACACTGGCAGTAAACACATCATTGAAAAATACAGTATTTTGCTCTTGAAAAAAAAGCTGTTACATAGACCAAATTTATCCAGAGCTTATGAAATACTGAGACATAACTACTATAGCTTCTCCCAAATGGGGAGCTCATTTAAAGATCATATTCCTCAAGAAGAGTAAAAAAGGTGCCAAAACCCTGATATTGCTTCTGTGCAGCATCTGCATTAGGTAGAGAGCTCCATTTGCTCAGAATCAGTGGCAGGAAAAAATACAACATTTATGAAATTTGGGCTCTGTTCTAGTTGTTTTTGAATGACTTGTAAAAGAAACGTTATTCAGTGTTTTAAGAAAAGCTAGGCACTGTGTTTCCATATAAACTACAAGCAGGCAATGTGTATTTATATGCCTTCTGTCACACAGCATAGAGACAGAATGTATTAGTTTCCCATAAAAGCCTTCGTGTCAAAGTATAAATGAGACTATTACAGTACCATGTATAACAGACACATTGACATCCTAGATTTTTACTAGACCACTTGAGTAAGAATTCTGTTATAAACATTTAGAAAATTATTGCTCTGTGGCAGGCTAGAAGCACTTAATTATCAAACAGCATTATTTAAATTTTACTTAGTTTTATTTCTCTATCCATATTTTCTAAAAAAATCCATATGTTTTACAATGCTGGAAATGTAGAATAACAAAAAGATATTAATTTTCTTGATGGCAAGTCTGCATTGTGTAAGAATATTACAAAGAATAATATTACAAGAATAAAACCAGAATATTCCTACTTTAAAGTTCATTTTGATGAAGTATATACATGTGTGCCTGAGAATTACCTGACATATTTTTTTATCTCAATCCTGCATAGCAAGCAGATAGATAATAGAGTGATATATGATACTAAAATTTTTCAAGGCATTTGCATTATCTTAACTCTAAAAACTAACTTTATAAAAATAGCTTTATTTATCTGTAATTTTAATTTAATGGAAACAAAGAAAATCACGGAAACTGGAAATAACCAAATACAACAAAATGTTATATGAATGCAAACTAAGGAAGTATTGTACCGTCAAGGTAAAATGAGAAAATCTATTTTAATGATGAAAGGAAAGAAAGTGTAATAATATGCTTGTTCTCCACACCCAAGTATTTGTAATTAGGAGCAAGAGATGACTATTAACTCTGAAGAAGATAAAGACCTTGAATAAGGCTAAAAATGTACTAAAAACAAATCTTATTTTCTGCATTTCAAGGCTTCATGTAAAATCACGAGATCAGTCTACCTTATCAGTCTACCAGAAACAAAATTTTCACCTTGTACAACATATGCACTAGAATGACTACTTCTTCATTGCAGAAAATTGAAGATAAAGGATAAATTATCATAGCAAGACTGCCAGAGACCATACATTTTACTTTGTTCTGTAATTTCATATTCAGCTCAAAGTACAATGATGCTGACTAATGACCTGTAACACAGCAGGTGAGTGCATAAATTGAAATAGTTCTAAGTTGGTTTTAAGTCAAAACTACCAAAATATTTTTTTAATGCCTACTGATGCTTGTATCATTCCAAGATAATGTATTTCCCTAGGACAGAGTTAAATGATAGACAGAAAAAAATCATACAAGCTCTTCTGATAGATCACTGCCAGTCATAAAACATACTCCTTCAGTTGGTTAAGTATACCCTCCTTTTGACGCGCAGGACAGTTATTTAATTACCTGAATTTAGTTTAGACTAATGCAATTACACTAAAAGTTAATGTTTTGTTACAGCAATAATTCAGCAGAATGTCATTCCAATAACAGTGAAAAGTTAGCACTTTTATGTACTGTGTCTAAAATTATCAGAGACTACATCTAAAAGAAATGCTCAGCAGGTTTGGCACTGCTTCCATAATAGTCCTTTAAGTTGCTATTCCATGCAAATTGTCCTTAAAACATTTTAAAATACTTTTATTTGTACAGAGATCAACATTAGAAAATTCAAGAAATTTACTGTTTCTTTTGTGGAAAAGAAAAATGCTAAAGAAAAATAATAACTGTGTGTAGAATAATATCCATGTTTACCAAGTCTGAAATCAATACTATTCCAGCTTGTTGCTTGAAAAATATTCCAGCTCTTTGCTTATGATTTTTTCCAAAGCAGTAGAATTTCACACACAGGAAACAAACAGACAAAACAAAATAAAATAACCAACCAACCAAATAAAAAATACAAGGACTAACTATGAGTTGGACACCCTACTTGCTTAATTCCATTGGTTTATTGGGGTAAATTTCATCTTATGAAAAATAAAACAAGCACCTCTTGCCAGTCCCACATTTAAAGACTGTATGAAAGGCAGAAGAATACTCCTAATAATGCAATTCAGACTATAAATTCTACACCAAAGTGGCATATTCTAGAGAAAGGCTAAACCACATGACATAACCAGCATACCCGGATGTTCATTGCCTTTTTTCACCATTCACATTTTAATGACTCAGACACTTAAATATACAGTTATGGTTAGTTTAGCTTTTAAATGAGCCTTTTGGGTGAGTAACCTACCTACTGACTTCTGAATTTTTGTGTAACACTGAAAAGTGAAAGTTAGAATATGCATGCTAAGATCAAATATTTCTCAGCATAAAAAAAATTAAAACTATTATAACACATCTAAACAAAAACTGTGCACGTTTATGGACTGTGGGCTGTTGTGCCACATCACAAAGTCCAGTGACAGGGTCACAATTTACAGTTCCCAAGTCATCCCTTTTGGACCTACTGAACTTGTTTCCAAAGAGCTTACAAATTAGGCAGTAAATATTCTGGATTTTTCTCCCTGTTTTGTATAGGGAATGGGAAAAGCAGAATTCACTACATCATATACATTATTTTTTTAACTGATGTATTCATTGCAGAGAAGGTTTATCCTTGTACAAAAATACCCCCCTCCCCACCCCCACCCCCCCCCCCCCTNACAAAAACTCCCCCCTCCCCGCCCCCCCCCCCCATTTAGAAATATGTTTGAATTCAGCTTTTGCTGGCTGAACAATAAGATATTTTTTAACTATTCTGAAAGTATTAAAGGTTTGAATTTTTTTGTGAACACTGCCTATATACACATTCTAAACTGGTAAATTTCTATGTAAAAATACATTCCTGTTTTTGACTTTGTATTTTGTATTCATTTATACCAAATCTGTACAGTCAGATTCTGACTATGCCTATGTACATTTTATGGGAACACATTTCAGCACAGCAGGCACAGAAATTAATTTACAAAAGAAAAGTACTGCAGTATTAGATCCATATATTCCCCAATGGTGTTCATCTTTTTGAAAGGTAAAGTAAAAGCAATTTCTATACTGTGTACAGTGTTTTATGTCTATTGAACATCATAAATTATTTAAAATTTCAAATAAAATTTCTCTGTTTTGGAAGTTAAAAATAGCTTAAAAGTTTGCAGTGTTAGGACCATATATAGATATGCATATAGAATCAGTCTGAAAGGAAATAATGGTCTTCATGGTTTCCAGTTATACTTAATATTTTTAACAGTGATATTGACCAGTTGTTTAGTGTTCAGAGTTGGAACTCACTATGTTAAATGCAAGTCACATATTACACCCTAAACCTATAAATTTCTAAAGCATTTTTAACAAAATCCACTTTTAAAACCAAGTCAGCACTGGAAAAAGGTTTTAATGAATTGCCTTGAATTCTATAAATATAGGGAGTTCCTATCTAGTTTGGTATTAGAGGCATAGTAGTAGAATAAATTTAAACAGTAGAACATAATGAATTGAATTTTAATGGAGAACTGATAGAGACTTCCATCATAACTGGAGAAATACATGCAAAATCTGGGGGTTAGAGATGGGGGTGGGTTTGGTTTGGGGGGAGACAGGCAGCTGAGATTGTTTTTTTTTTCTCAAAAAATAGCAAAAAGACAGTGGAAACCATTTTGTGACAAAGAATATGAGAGAGAAGCAAAACTCAGCATCACATTCATCGATATATTGATTAGAAAGTGCCTTCATAATAATATAATGAAGATGTCCCAACTGTACAAGTAGAACATTTATTTTGAGCTTGCTTGCTTTCTGTCTCTCTTTACTTTTCTTTCTCCCTCTTTCTTTCTTCTCCCTTTCCTTTCCTTTCCTTTCCTTTCCTTTCCTTTCCTTTCCTTTCCTTTCCTTTCCTTTCCTTTCCTTTCCTTTCCTTTCCTTTCCTTTCCTTTCCTTTCCTTTCCTCTCCTTTCCTTTCCTCTCCTTTCCTTTCCTCTCCTTATTATTTTCCTTTCTTTCCTTTTCCTCTCTTTCTTTCTTTTCCCCTCTTTCTCTCTTTTCTTTCTGTTTTTTAAAGTCCTGCTCAAAGAACTTACTGCCTTCCCTGAAAAAATTATCTGATGATGCTGAGAAACCACAATTTATTTGATAAGGTCTCCAGGCAAAACATAGATTCTGATCAGGCAACAATTGAATAAAATTCAACTGTAGACGTTAATTAATACTGCCAAGAAGAGAGAAAACAGATGTAATTTATAATACAAAATGGGACATGCCTATTTTTTTTTTTTTTTTTTAAGAGAGGGGGTTTGCCATTTGGTATATTCCAGTGAGACAAAAGACACTATCTACAATGTCTCAGAAATGAGAGCCACACCTTCATAAATTAGAAGAGTCATCTGTGGGTTCTCATAGAAAAAAATGTCTTTGCTAAAACAGCATATCCTTATTAAACACATTAGCTGTCCAATCTTCCTTGTACTGATAACAAAATGAAGGTTCAACTAATTTAGTTGGCAAAAAAGGACCCAAAGAAAGGTCCTGAAACACTTTGTGCATCTGGGTACTACTCTCAGAAATTAAGATCTCCAGCAGATAATATAATAGGACCATAACATTTTTTTCTGTATTTGTTACTCTCCTCTTTTTACTAAACACTTGTTTTTTAATGCAAGCCTTTTGTTAAAGTGGGTCCATAACTGCTTTCATATTCTGTCAGATTAGAATACAAAGAAAATTTCAGAATATTTTGCATTGAAATATGGTGGTCCTTTAGTTAGAAACAGGAGTTTTTCATTATTTTTCCTGGCTCTACAGAAAAAAAAAAAATGGTAAGAACAACAGAACACAACTGAAACACCATTGCAGTTTGATGTAAACAACTGACTTCCATTTATTCTGAAATTATTTGAAAGCTATTCTGTTCTGCTTCCCTCAAGTAAATAATCCATTAATGAACATAGATTTAACCGTCTCCTCAAATATCTGAGGTTATGTGATTTGGAAATCACAGGTTATCTGTGATGATGTGCCAATAAATGGGCCTTAACATTGCATTTTGAGGTGTAATTTAATTTTTAATTATTGCCTTTTGACCTGTTGCCTTTATTCCAGAGCTACCTAATGCATATGCTTGAATGTATCAATTAGCAGTAGTAATAGTACTTATGGCAGAGATAACACTGAAATTAAGAGAACTGCTGGACTGAGTACTCCATGAAAGTCTTGCATATTGTTAACCAGCAGTCTACACATTAGTGGGCAGTGATGGAACAGGACAACATTAAGCCCAGGGATGACTACTCTGCTGTGCAGTGCACCAAGTTTACAAAGACTACATCAGGTATCATTTTATTCATGCTAATAAAACTTGGCAAATGAAATCTCAACTATTCAGTTGGTAGCATTACTTTCAGGGAAGCAAGATGCTTGATGTTTCAATCAGCAAAGACTGTGAACTAATACCCCTGAGCCCTGCCAAGCAATGATCCAAATACAGGGACAATGACTGCTGAAACTTCTGCTCTTTTTAAGCTGTGCTGTTTTCTACCTCCTTCATTTCTTGCTGTGCCTTGCAGACCATGGCACTGAGAAACACAAAGACTATGAAGGAAACAGTAACAGCTGGAAATGCAATACAAGCTGACACTGGTAATTCATCTGAAAAGATATGAAAAAGTGATTTAGGAAAAAAAGTAACTGTAAACTAACAGGAAAGCATTGAACAGTTTTCACATGATTATCTAAAATACTGTCTCACTAGAAACCAGAATAAATTTTCTCCCTTGTAGGGCCCTTTTTTTGCACAGATATTTAGTACAAAGTGAAGACCAAAGGAATGGAAAGGAGAATTGATACCACACATTATTACTTGTACAAAAATCTAGTACGGTCAGTAAAACATTTGATTAGAATATGTATAAACTATTCTAAGAATTTAATATGCTTAAGCATTGTAAAGCTTCAGCCTAGGGCATAAAAGTTTTCTATTAACTAGTAGCTGTTCGAGTGATATGAAAAGATAATCCGAAATCAACAAGTTTCATTTTTTGCTCTACAGAACTTTGGGCACAGCTCTTCCCTTCTGTGTTCATCTTCCTTTTGACCTTTTTCTGGCCAGGTCAACGACCTTCAACTTCTGTGCTAAGTTATGTGAGATACTGATATGCTGTTTTTCCGAGAGCTCTAACACAGTTAACACACTGGGTTATTCACGGATCTTGGAAGAAAAAGTCCCCCACAGTTTCTCTTTCACTAAATTTCCTGTAATTTTTCAAACTGCTGTAGAAATGGAGTCTGTGCCTACAAGCAGGCCACATATAGTTAGCTATCTTTTGAAGTGCATGATCCAGAAAATTCTTACATGTGTCCATTTGTTCTTTAGGATTAGATAAAGGATGTTTAAAATCTAGTTGTTAATCATGATAGAAGGTCTCTTTTTGTTTTCTTAAATAATAAAAATTTTCCAATGCTCGGAATAGGTAGCATAGAAACAAATTTTAGTAATTAATATATTATTTTGCTTTGTTTAGTTGTAGGATCTTATGGATCTTGTGAAATAAAACTTTTGCACTAAAAGGTTAATTGTATTCATGTGATATACTCTTTTTCTTTGAGGGTGGAACAGATAGTTAACAGCTTATACACCTCATTTATTTTATCAATGCTCCCATGTTCTTTATAATGATTCAGCTACAGAAGTCGGTAAGCTCATTGAGCCAGAGGCAATGCTGACCAAGCAACACAGAAGCCAACTAATCAGTTTGTAGAAAATAGTTAAAATTCAGAAACATCTGCATCTCAAAATCCAAAGAAAAAAAACTCTTCCTGAAAGAAAAAAAAATACAGACCTAAAAAGTAAAAGGAGAAATTTAAACAGAGAATAATCAGTTATCCTTTGTCATTGTGTAGGGGTACAGGTTTTGCCTGCAATAGAGTTAGTTCTCTCCGTAGCAGCTCACAGGGTGTCATGTTTTGGATTTGTGATAAGAACAGTGTTAGTAACACACCCATGTTGCAGCTATTGCTGAAAAATATATAATGTCTGCACAACATCAAAGACATTCCTGTTTCTCACACTGTCCCGAAAGCAAGTAGGGCTGGGGACGCAAAGCACAAGCTGGGAGGAGACATACCTGACCTCAAGTGACCCCCAAGGTATCAAGGTACCACACAGCATCATGCTCAAAAAAAGATAGGAAGAAGGAGGAAGAAGGAACATTTGGACTTTCAGGAATTTTTCTTCTCAAGTAGGGTCTACACATGGTGGAGCCTAGCTTTCCCATAGAAGGCTGAAGACCTGCCTGTTCATGGAAGCAGTGAATAAATTCTTTGTTTTGCTTTGCTTGTGGGTATGGCTTTGCTTTACCTAGTAGATGTCCTGATCTTAAAATAAAGGTTATTCCATTTTTGCCCTCCTGATTCTCTCCCCCATCCTACTAGGGGGAAGTGAGTCAGCAGCTGTGTGGAGCTTAGTTGCTACCTGGAGTTAAATCAGAACAATATGAAAGAAGATTCTTTTAACAGATCAAACTACATAAATTCATTACAAAAAGGTGTAACAAGAAACAACTTATCCTAACTGAATCAGCAAGCAAGCCTTTTATTTTCAAAAGAAAAAAACATTTCATAGTCAACAGAACTGGGGCTTTGTTATCTAATAAGTGATTACTATAGACCAGGGATAATAGTTCTCCTAGTGACCAAATGAAAAAGAATTTACCTTAAAAAAATGTAATTCAGGTAAGAAGTAACCCTGATGGAACACAATGTTATAGAAAATGGAGTGATATTACTGACAGAAAAGATATAGAATCAACCTACTGTACTTTGTAGTCTATGACTGTTAGCAATGCTTGAGCATGTCAAAGAAACTCGAAATACTGAAGCATATGGGGGACTATGCCAGCAGATTGCAAGTAACTAGGACCCTTTTCTAAGGAAACCTTGGAATGAAGACAGGCCAAGCAGTGAATTAGACAGGAACAGGCATCTTCCCACTCAAGTTACTTTATGGCAGAACCAACCATCAAAAATATACACATTAAAGGAATTGTAACAAGGACAAAATTATGGATGCACCAATCTTTGAAAAAGAAATGTTCCTGGATCATAGACTTATGGAGGGAAGTCAATTTGAACTGGCTGTATATGGACATGGCTAATAACCGATGTTCAGAACCTAAGTAAACTCTACCTAAGTAGATTTTTAAATGAGGAAATGAATCAGTGGTTGTATACAAAACAAAGAAATTAAATTGTTTTATCACAGTAATTGTTTAAGAACTGATAAAGCAGCAGACCTCTGCATGAAGGCACTGTGATTCAGAATTAGCAAAGAAGCTAAAAGTGCATAAAATAATTCATCTATTGTAGCTAGAACTCGATAGGAGTATTTGTGGAGTTGTATCCACTAAATCAATAGCAATAAACCACAATTTCACATCAAAAAATGAATATGTAACATTTCAAAATGTCAATTTCCTTATAGCTTTCATAGAAACAGTACAGTCAGGCAGTGTTGTTCTTCAGTATATTTCCTATAGAGAACTTCTTCAGCATATTTCTGAAAGGTCTCTGCCTGGAAATGAGTGGAAAATTTTGACAGCGGGTAAGTGAGGAGGTGATGGTCTACTATGAGAGTACTGATTTTATACCAATGCCAGGAAAAAGAAGGATGACCAACTTCCAAAAGTCTGTTACCTCTAAGACAACTATTTCTAAGTGAAAATACTGAGCATTTTATTTCCCTGCCAAACAAAAAAGGAATGCTGTACAAATTAAAACAACTACTACAAAGTGAGGCCCCTAAAAACACCCTAAATTGCCAGTTTAAAGATCCTACTAAAACTACTGCTAATAGCACAATAATAATGAAGAGAATTACCACATATTGAGCAGAACTGGAGCTGCATAGTGCACACACATCCAAAGGTGAATCTCATTTATAATTTAAGGCAACAATGGAAGAGTAGAGTAGCTAACACAAAACTTCCTTTAATGTCTTCATATTTACCCCACTCAATGAAATTTTTGATCAGTTTTTAAGAAATTAATAGAACAAAAAGGAGAAAAAAATGCTTTCAGATCTTGTATTTTAATTTGCCCTGCTTTTTCACCCTATAGGTTTAATTGTTGTAAGTCAAACCGTTATTTCTTGTCACATATGTGCCTAATACCAACAATTCTTTGCTTTCTGAACTCATTGCAGGAGCTATTGTTATAGCTGAAATTATACACTCCATCCATGAATGTTCAGAGGTGTGAATTTAATACAATAGAAAAATGAATGCTCACTTTAAGATGTCCTTTATCTGCTGTACAAGTTATGTGTTTTCTCCATATCATAAGCCATGTTTATCTGCAGAAACCTCAAGAATAGTAATTTATCTTCTGATGAAGAGGATCTGCACATTTACAAGTCCGGATTTATCCCTCAAAATCAATCTGTTTACCAAATTAGTCATGCAACATATACAATTTTCCTATGTTTAAGTGGCTCAGACCATAAGATTCAGTAACCTAAGAACAGATATATTCATAAGATGCTATGGTCAGAACATGCAGCACTGATCTCATTGCCTCTCTTCAAACAGGTGAGCCACATATCTGCACAGATTTCAAAGAATTCAAAACTACTTTTATAACCTGAGGCCCAAACCTGCTTACACAGACCACTGACAACAAACTATAGAAAATGTTTCAAATTATATATATTTTTTTTTCTCTATCAAAGGAACAGCATGTTACAGCAGTCTAAAAATTTTCAACACAAAGACTGAATATCAGCATTATTTAAGGAATAGCATATGCACAAAGAAAATCCTGGACAAATAAAAGAACAAAACAAACCAAAACAAACAAACAAACAAAAAAGAACCAAACCAAAACAACAACAACAAAAAAGAACAGAACAAAAAATCAAAGTCAACTAAAACAGATACTACCTAAAGTGCTCACAAAGCAGATTGCCTGACTGGTATCATTACCATTATACATTGATATGTATAGCAAAATCTCCCAGAGCAAAATACTGTACAGAAACACTGAGCCTTCAGATTAAGTGATCACTGAAGTCTCATTTATGCAGTGGGCAATGATGTATGGATGTTCATGACAGTAGATTTTTGTTGCATGTTAAATCTCAGGGAACTTTTTCTTTTTCCTCATTTACTATTAGACCATTTTTTTCACAACTTCCTCTCCCCCAGCCACAGTCATTCTATCGTACTGCTCTTCTTTTCAAATGCTCTGGACATATTTACACACCCGTGACATAAAATATGACAGACTTGAAGCAAAAAATAAACCAAACTAGAAAAAAAACAAAACCCTGAGCTACAACTATATTCCATCACAAGATACATTTGTTAGAATCCAGTTTTCAGTTGGGAGGTTCACTTTGGAGATAAATAGAAAATATGTTCTGACAATGTCAAAATTATTCTGCTTCCAGATTACATCTCCTTTCAAAATCTGTTTATATTAATATATATTTAAATGACATATGAAAACATGAAGATGAAATAGAAACAAAAGACAACACAAAATATTTCAGATCAACTGTTATTGATTCATTTTTAGCTGTCCACTGAAGAATAACAAGTTGAGAAAAAATGGATTTAACTGCAAGGAAACCAATTCACTAAATTTAAAATCATAAAATAGAAATATAGTCTTGGAGCATTACTGGATGGTACAGCTGAATGCAAAAGCAAAGAGCGATCATTATGTCTCCTAGAGCACACTTTCACTCAACAAAGAAACCCATGGCCAGTAAGAAGCAGTAACTGATCTCACTTTCCAAATGTCTATGCAAACTAGGATTTACATCTTTGAGTTTGTTTTGAGGTCCTTTTGTTAAGGAAAAAAGCCATGAAACATTACTATTTAAGACTAGAGGTCTTAAAAACAAAGCCTAATGTCTTCCTCTTCCATTGCATGAACGTTACTGCAAATCATATTTCAGAATCTGGTCTTCAGCATCATATTCCTGACGTGGATTACAAAATAACCTAAGTGACTTTAATTGCAAAAATGAATGACTGTCTATTTTCTGTTATCAAAAACCAAAGATGTGTCAGCTTATTTCAGAAGCCAACACAGCGTATCTCCTCTATTATTATCTATTCCTTAGTCTGTGGAAATGGACAATAACAAACATTGGTAAAGATGGTAATTTATTTTAACTCTCAAGGCAAAGTCTCACACATCTGTCTTTTAAAAGTTACAAATTTTTCTAATTGCTTTTTTTTTCTAAGTCAGGTTCCCTCTGGTTTTTGGTTTTGCTTTTTTTTAAAACTGGTCATCTAGAGAAAACATTATGTTATCTTCATTCATCATAGATTTTGGGTTTCCATTTAAATAATGCAGTTGAAATCCTCACAAGAAATAAAAACTGAAACACTAAACACTTACATGCATAGTAATATGCAAAAGAAACTTAATAACAAAATTAATATGCAAGCTTCAACACCTTTCAGAGACAAAAGATCACCTAATACCTGTGAAACTGTATGTTGTTCTTGGAAACGGTATCTCTTGCAGCCAGTTACAAGTGTACTTACAGTTCATTTGCCTTCAAGAATCTGAGATTGTCTCCTCTCAGCACATAATGTACACTCACTATTAACTCTGTCAATGTCTCCCACCTTGCACATAGTGGAATAATCGCACCATTCTCATTTGCTTCCTCTGTAAAAAAGCTTGAGGGCATGGTTTTATAATGATTCCTTCATCTTTAATTGTGCAAATAAATCTTAGCACTATCTTGGTAACATCCAGTTGTCTGATCTGCCACAAATCTAAGCAAAATCTATGGTCAGACCTTTCATCCTCTTCTCTCCAAAGGCTCTTCCTTCCCCCCCAGCCGATCTTGTTTCCCACATTTTAATCTTTGACATTTTCCACTAAATATATTAGGCATTCCAAGGCTGACTGCTCCATCACAGATGATAAAAAAGAATAAAAAATATTCTAAAATATAATTGATTATTTAAATTCAGAAATTTTGACTTGCAGCTATTGAAGTTCTAAGTCGTGACAAATACTTACAATATTTCAGGGCTAATGGAGTTTTAGTGTTTTGGTTTTGAGGAGTTTTTTGTGTAATTTTTTCTCATATCTGCCAGGTCCACTCAAGATTTGCTGTCTGTACTGGGTGATCCAGCACAGGAATATTGTCAATATCACTTACTTGAATTATAGGAAGAAGAAACAGAAAATAGAAAAGAAAAAAAAAAAAAAAAAAAAAAAAAAAAAAAAAAAACAAAAAAACCAAAAAAAAAAAAAAAAACAAGAAAAACAAAACAACCAAACAACCAAACAAAAAACAACAACAAAACAAACCAACAAAGCTTTGTGAAGGAAAAGCATATAGCTCCAGACACACAGAACACCATTAGCAAATATCAGTTCTGAATGCCACTACATATTACACAAATGAAGGAAAAAGGACAGGGAGGTAGGTACCATATGGAGCGACAGGTCAGATATTTCAGGAATCAAAGTCAAACAAAGAACAGCACTTTAAAATTTCAGCCTCAAAGAAGGAAAATATTTTTGGCCCCTTGTCAGTAAAAGGGTGATTACTGGTCAAATATCTCTCCAGGAGGGAATGGCCTCAAGATGCCTCAGGTAAGGTTTAGAAGGCCTATTCAGAAAAATTTCTTCACTGAAAGGCTGCTCACGGAAGTGGTTGAGTCACCATCCCTGGAGGTATTTAAAAGCAGTCGAGATGTGGCACTTGGAGACATAGTTTAGTGGTGGAGTTGGCAGTGCTCAGTTAATGGCTGGACTCGATGATCTTAAGAGGTTTATTCCCCAATAAAATATTCCATGTTTCTTCTACATGTGACATGTCGAAGTAATATGCTGTCCACAGTTTAAACATCCAACACCGAAAAGTCCTGGTATCCATCTTTGATATGACAATGATATTATTTAGTTTCTTCTTAGGATAGTTCATGGCAGTCTTCAAGATCCAAATACCTATAAGTCAGGTATTTATCTGCCTTCTATATAACTCAGACTCATGATTTGTGACTTAGAAACCTCTGGACTCAAATACTAACAGTCTTTGTGACCACTTCTTAACTTACCCATGTAAAAAAAGCTGGAAACAAGTTGAAACAGCAGATTATATATAAACAGGAGAAAAGAAGATAAATGTGAGAGAAAGACTGCTGGAAGTAAGCTTTTCTATCAACAATTCTGTCCAGGCTATACCATGTGAAAGAAACCCCCAGCAATTTATCTTCAATTATCTGCCATTCTGATACAAAACTGTTGGGTCTGTCATGCAGAGTAAGAACTTGAGAACAAAATTATCTACACACAAGTTAATCTTTGATTGTCAACTTGAAGAGCCTGATTTGTCAAAATATGTCCATGTTTACTGGCTTTTCATAAATATGACTACATCCATTATCGATTTCAACTGCACTTTTCTGGCAGCCACACCTTTTCCTCAGTACCCAGAATCTAATGATAACACTATTACTCAGCATCCCTAAAGATATTTGAGTATCACCAGCATCACAGAGATGCTATCTTAATGGCAAGGAGGAGATAAAGGCTTATCACTTCACCTGAATGTTATGTTGAAACTGCCTTTTGTATTTTAGCTCCTTTGATTTCCAAGAGATAATACTGATCAATTCTGGAACAGCCTTGAATTACTTTTGTGACTAACCCTAACCAATGATGACCTCCATTTGTAAAAATCTTTGAGCACATTTTTATTTGTTTCCTGATGGTCCTATTAAAATGAAACAAATTTAATTTCAAAGTCTCTTTTTGAAGACAAAATAAAATGTTTTATTTGAATAGCATTCAAGCAAAATGCTGGGGCTGTTTTGGACACAAATTCAAAACCATCATCTGAACTCAATCTGTATTTGGGGCAAATAACTTATTTTTTTCTGAGAAATTTTATTCAAATAGAAGATAAAAGGCAGTGGCACATAATGTGCTGAGGAAACACATTATATATGATTCTTACTTACAGCAAATGAACATTGATCAAATGTTCATGATACCGCATAAAGATTGTAACTTTTAAGCCAGTTTTTTCTTTTCCCTGTCGCAGAAATCACATCATCATCACTTATGGCAAACTCCTAGACAACGATAAATCATTTCCCACTAGGAATGTGTAGGTTCCAGCCCTACACCTTTTTTTTTTGTTGGTTTGTTTTAACCTGAAACACATTTTGCTCCCTTGGGCAGAAGTAACAGTGACTAAGTCACTTTCACCAGATGGCATGCTTCTTACTGAATTGAGAACTACACTAAAGAAAGAGTATAATCTTCATGGCATGACAGTTTTCAAACCAGTCCCTCTTGCAGGGATCTAGAGAAAGCAAAGACATGTCTTTCAAAATCAAGGTTTTGTAGTAAGAAAAAGTTACATAACCTCCTGCTCAGTAGCTCTATTGAAAAATAAAAATGTGAAGTAGTTCAAACAACATATTGGTAAAAAAATGCTATGAAAAAAGAGACTGAGCAGACATACTTTCATTATGTTTACAGGTAATAAGAACCAATATTTAATTTTTTTATTAGCCTTGTTTCTTGTATGAATATCAACATTTCTCCTGAAAAATGGCACTGTTATATGAAAGCTCGCCCCAGAAAAGTTTGTAACCATTACATGATTTGGGTAACATCAGGATGAAAAGGCATAACTCGAAGCAAAAAGACTGAGGCTTAAATGGAAGCAAAAGACAAAACAAAAAATTCATCAGTGACTTAAAGTTCAGAAAAGAGTTTAGAAACATGTGTAATGCCTTTTTTTAATGATTGCACATTTTCTTACGTTAAATGCTTCATGGCTTTTGCAGTAACAATATGAACAAGATCTCATGTTAAGTAAAAGCAAGAATGTTATTAAACAATTGAGTAAATCTTGAACTGGTTTAGAAGATTGTTTTAATACAGTAGTTTGTACCACTTGAATGGTTGTGAAAGTCCAACTGAATTACAGTGGCATTTTAATACATAGCCTGTTTAACTGTAGTAAAATGGCAGCATTACTTACAAAGTCCTTTTTAAAACTTTTTGAGGAGAGGGTAGGAGAGGAGACGCGACACCTTGGAAAGGTCAGTACTACTTATCTATTTACGTATTTATCTACCTATCTAAAATATTGGTCTACCTCCTCCAAAGGACTTCCTTCAGTAATAATTAGGCAATAGATATCTTTCAGCTAGGAGTGGTTTGTGGAGTTCTTATTATTGTGCCTATTTAAAAACCTGCAAAAATATTTTTCAATCCAATGTATCATTGTAACTAATTGTTAAAAGGCAAATAACTGAAAGATAACTGTTGCTATAGCTGTTGTTCAATAAAAGTTTTTATTTCCATGTAAGGAATATCAATTTTTCTTTCTTAGCGACAGAAGCTACAAAGAACTTGTTATGACAGCAGTAAAAAATTCTTCATGTTCCTAAAATATAAATCAAGCTTTTCCAAGAAATCTTAAATTTCTTAACAAAAATAAGAGAATGTTCTATATGAATATGTATACACGCGCTTGTTAAAAACTCTTAACTTCTGTTGTACAATGTTCAAGTAGTGCTTAAATAAGGGATAGATTATTAATGTATAATTAAGATAATGGTGTCTTATTTTAATCTAAAAGAGAAAGAAAATCCCACCCTACTTAGACCCCTCTGTACTTGTTTCCTTGTAATACAGCTTGTAAGGGTTGAGTTTACATACCCACTATTCCACAGTTGTTTTGCATATGTTCATTCAAAGAAGAACCACAGATGGATAATCTGGTGAAGTCTGGATGTTCCCTTGGAAGAATATACTTTTCATAAAATATCTATAGAGAGATGACTTTGGTCTGATTTTTATCTGGTTTCTGAGGTCTTTGGGACCAGGATGTTGGGTCCTGGGAAAGAGCTGTACTGTTACCTCTTGCTGTTTAAAAAAATACTCCAACAAAGGAAGAAAAGCCAGACCTGCACCCTTGTTGCATATGCCTTTTCATAAATGGGCACAGCAAATACTCCTCCTCTCAAATTTACTGTCAACTGATTCTACTGATTTTACTGTCAAAGATTCAGCATTGACAAAGCATCTGTAGAGATAAGTTCACTAAAACAAAAAAGCTACCATGTTGTACAACACAAAACCAATGTGCTTATTTAGTATAATTTAGACTACTCATTTGAGACAATTCAGCTAAGCCCCTGAGACTTATACAAAACACAGCTTCATTAGATGGACTAACTCATGTGATAGTGTAGGCATAAATTAACCATGTTTGAAATTCTAGGTTATTGCGCAATGTACTAAGTACAGGCTACTGAAAAGCTCATCAGATATTTCTAATGCTTCCTCAAGTGCTCTTGTAGTGTACAAAACTATGTTCAATTTAATATAGTTCACCATTAGAAGCATATATATATGTGTGCATATATATACACATATATATACATATATATAATTTTCAAAGAAAATCAGTATTTTTTATATAAATACATTCTCTACCCTCACAAATAGAATATCCCCAAACTATTGTTTGCTACTTTCATTCAAAGTAATATTTTCATAACTGTGATAACTGTGCATATGTTCAGAAGTGAATCAGACCCTTTTTTTTCATTTTTAATTCCTAATACCAATTATGAAACAAAGTGGCCAATTTTCACTAACTTTGAAATAAAAATGAGGAAATATCTGAAACCACAGTATTCTAATACACTGTAAATAAACCACAATTGAATGTTTTCTAAGTACCTGGATTACTACTTCATCAAAAAACAACCAAGAGGTCATTTCCCAAGAAAATAAAATGTTTTCTATGTTTTTATAGTGGAGAGGTTTTTTCCCTCAATTTTTGCTAAAAGAGGATCCTTATCATTAAGTTTTCTACAAGGAAACAGACAGAAATGGAGCAGCCCCAGAGTATAAAATGTCTGTCTGTTTTTTATAGCTTTAACTCAATGCAAGGCAGTGAGGGGAGTAGGGGAAGAAGATTTTAGTTTGACTCGAGTCAAGACAGAACAGCCTTAGGCATAGCAATGCTATCCAGTGTTACTAAAATCACTTTCCTAGCAGTATAAGGGACCCATTTTAAGACATTTCTGTTGTTACAGTGCAGTCTATATGATATTTCTTGTATAATTCAGTTACACTTCATCCAGTCTCTCTTTAGATATTCACCAATTCAGTGAACTATACTCTGAAATTAATACAGAATGAGTTTCAAGTTCCAACCACTGGTGAAAAGTACTCGTAAACAGGACTGTTTACTCGTGTCCTGGTGAAGAGATGGTTTCCCCACTGCAACATTGGCAAAGTCCGCAAATGTCATTCTTTAAAATGAAACAGCAAATTTGGAAATCAGACACAAGCGTATTGTTATAAAAACCAGCAGGTGATAAAAGTCAGTAAATATTCTTGTACTGATATGTCAATATCAAACACTTGGTTGCAGCATAGAGATATCAACGACAGTGTCATTATCTAGGGCAAATAATTCTTCAGCCTAGATTCTTCCAATTCAAAGCTAGCATCACTACTGCCTCCTCCTGCATTCTACTTTAATCCAAAAATGCTAATTAAAATCATATATAAACTGACACCCTCTTGAGCAGAGTATTATGCCAACACCAAACTCAGGCCCCCAGAATCTTCACATCAAAAATGATGGATTATGAAATAAACCAGATTTTATTGATTTCTTTGGCAATCCTTCATGAAATTCCAAAATTATTAATGGATAACTTCTGCAAAATTTATTTTCATTTAGCTCTCTCTAATGCAAATGACCATTGCCAAAACCAAAAGTACAGATTATTTAATGAGTAACCAGATTATTTAAAAGAGTAACCAGATTAAGTAAAGGCATAATGAAATTTATGTATTCATCTTTGGAAGTAATTTAAGAAAAATTATTTAATTTAATTTTTATTATTAAAAAAAGCCAATTGTTGAAAAGCAATTCATGCAAGAACTTAAATGTTTTCTGTCGAAGTATCTATAGGTTTGTCTTTGAAAAATATTTTCTGAAAGTCTCAAGCTAAGTACTGTTGCCATTTTGTGAATGCATTTTTGAAAGGATAGCCACTACATTTTAAGCACTTAAAGTTACGAAGCTGAAAAAAGCCTTTCATTTAAAGCTTCACAATCATTATGTTACACAGTATGAACACATGGGAGTGAAAATTTAATCTTCATCAAAAGATAGACTGGTAAATTTGGTCTCTGGAAATAGACTCCAAAATCACTTGCACAGGTCCAACTACCATCCTAATTCCAAAGGGTAGAATTCTTTGCAAAAGACAAGCTCAAAACTTAGTGTCTGACTCTTTAATCAGTCAAAATTAGACAACAGAGAATGCCTACTGGCTGTCATTACTGACAGTATTGGCACCTACTCTTGAAAGAATCCCACAGTGAGTATGATATTAAGAGAATCACAGTCACTTTCTGGTTAAAAAATGCCTTGCAGTTCTTCCAGCCAGAACTGAAAACACTCCTGAGACAGCTTTACTGGAGATCAAAAGAAGTTCTATTTATATGCAGCCATTAGACACATGTACTCTTTTATACTGTTCTTCAAATAATTAAGGAACCACACAGGCCTGAAGCCACAGTGTGCCAGAGTGCCATAATAAAAAAACAACAAAATACAGGAGTAAAACAGACAAATGCATAAGGACTTTTAAGGCACTCCCCTCTACAGAAGTCCTACAAAACTTGTTACCACTTCATATTTAACTTTAGTAACATGCCAGTGATGGTACCCTAAACTTTGAAAAGATACCACACACAAACAACAGCTCCTGCTTCCCTTTCTTGACAGGGTGTTTTGCTGCTGATGGTTTTAGGTCTGTGAGACCCTTTAATTTTGTAGCTGCTGTCTAGTAATAGTGTTGTTGCAGTGATGATGTCCTAAGTACATTTTTGACCTGGAGGTAGAGTTGTCAGAGCAGTCTATTCACAGAAGTGTGTTGAATTAATAGCATCAGCCATACACTGTGCTAGCACTCCAGTGACAGTGACATTGTCTCCTACCTCCTTGTTCCTTATGCACTTGGCTAAAGACTGCATTGACTGCATTGACAACTGAGCAATTGAAGATTAGAAAAGCTAGAATTGCCAGCTAGCAAGTTCAGGATTACACAATCACCTTCCGGTCAAGAAGTAAAAGATATACTTAACATGCTTATTTACAACTGGCAAAGATACCAACAAACACAGAAATTGAAGAGCGTTCTCATTGGGGCTTTTTTTCTGACATTTTCTATTTTTACTAGTCCTGGAACAGAGATTAGCAAAGAGCATGTTTTCCCTCATGCCAAACACTTAACCAAAACATCATGTTCAGGGATTTAAACATCCTGAAAAATGTATTTATTCAATGTTTTTGCCATTTGCCACAAATCCTGAATAAATAATACGACAAAACCAGTAATAATTCATTATACCATTTATTAGAGAAGAAAATTATTATTTTAAGAGAAGGAAAATGTAACATCTTAAAAAGACCATAGAGCAGTGCCATCTAGTGATTGCCACCATAAATAAAAAAGTTTGCATTAATATGTGATGCAAGCAGAGTGAGTATTATCAATAACTGAGCTTGATTCTTTTCTCAGGCAAAACATTTGTGGAACAAGCTGCAAGGATAATAATGAGTTAAATCAGAGGTCATTCACTTACCACTTCAAGAGAGCTCAGCATTTGCATTTCAAAGTAAAAATGCTACTGGTAGCAGATTCAAAGAAAGAATCTACCATCACCCCTCACAATACAGTGTTAGGAAAGGAGTTAATATTTTCAGTGCTCTACAAGCAACACAGAATAAGTATTAGTGAGCAGTAGCTCTGTTGTTACCTTTGAAGGATGTACTGGTAAGTATTAACTGGAATTAAACTGCAGGAGAGACAGAAAACTACATAGTTCATACACAGGCCTAAATTATTTTCCTGACGGCTGCAGAAAATGGTCCTATTGTACTCTAAGTGAACCCTGACCACAAATATTCTTAAATATTGGATTGCTTGTTTAAAAATGTAAGAATCCAAGCACAGGAGATACTGAAAAGAATCAGAAATATTGATTTTTTTTTAGTTTGTGGAATACTTCATTATTAGCAGCTGTTTTAAAAAAAAAAAAATAGTATGCTTTCTCATAGGGTATCTACATTAACAACTACAAGTCACTGAAATACTATTTTGGAACTCAGATTTCAAATTTGCGTAAAAATATATGCAAAAATATGCACTAAACTTTTAAATGGACATCAGTTTGTATTATGAGAAGAGTAACAGGTCATCTCTGCATGTGTGAACCTAGACTGGTAGAGCAGAAGTTTGAAAAGAACCTGAAATTATGCTGCTTATTGTAAATTTCAGTGAGCCTTTGTAGTGTAAATCCTTCTGGTGAATTTAAAATGTAATTGCTTTAATAGATCAACAGAAAAGAGCACACTATTATGTATCTATTACAGGATTACTTTCTGTGGTTTTCTGTTTGCTTCAGAAATACTGAACAAACAGTAAATTATAAAGTTTTGTTAGCTGCATAGCCTATATGAAACAGAATGTACTGGTAACTTGTCATGGACCCAAAGCCATTACCTAATTTTCAGAGTTATTCACAATTTCAAATCAGAGATATGATCATATTGCCTTCAAATAAAATGTTACAGCAGAACATGTTCTGTTTTGACAGCTGCTGAAGAAAGCATATCCATGATATACTCAAAACTGACTCTGCATTTCTGACATCACATTTGAAGAAGTTTTAGGAATTTCTAGCTATGTCAGCTTTCAGTATCTCTTTGTTCTCCTTTTTTACCTCTGTGCTGATCCAAGGAGATGTCCAGAGTGAAAGTACTTGAAGACAGCAATAATGATATCTCTTTCAATCAAAAATAGAAAATTTTAAAAATGCACCAGTTATCTACAGGTCCTCTTCTCTACCATTCTGGCACAGCATTTTTTTCATGTGTCCAGAAAGCATTCAAAATAGGACCAACCGACACACCATACAGTTAGGATGAATGTAATTAAAGCAGAAATTTAGGTTCTTGATACATTCCAGGCACTCATTTGGTGTCCTTCCTTATATCAATAATACTGTGCTAGAATGTGAATAAAATAGAACTGTGACCTTGATTACATATTTAAGTGTAAACTTCAGCAGCTATGGACACGGCACAGATTCCTTATACAGAACATCTACAATGATGAAGACTGATTCTTCTATATGAAACATTTCCTTACTTCCAGTAAAACTCCATTTTCTAGCTAAACAACAGTGTCTTTCCGAACTGCAGACTAAGCAATAGCTTCATTGCTTTGTAAAAGGCAACAGTGAAAAAAAGCCATTATCTTTAGATGCACCAAATATTCAGTACTGTTACCCTAACTGAATGAGCAATGAAATGTTTGAGCCTGCTAGCTGTTAAATCTAACCATAATCTCTTTTCTGCAACTCTCACCTGACATATATTCAAATGAAAGAGAAAACCTCAAATACTTATAACAAGCTGCTTTTAAGTAAAATCAAGCAATATTAAGCAGAAGTAAAAAATCAGATTTGGTTGTTGTACAATCTAATATCAAGATAGTGTATTGCTATAACACACTACATGATTATAAGAAGGTGTTGATGTAAGTAGTTGAAGGCTACTGTCTACCCACACTGCAAGGTGAACTGTTTTTAAGCAAGACTGTGAAGAGTAGCATGTGCTGGTCAAACAGCCATGTAAATCAAGCTGGTTTGTGATGCAGTAACCAATGGAGCAACAATTAAATTGATAGTTCCTACTCTCTGGTATCCTTCTTTTTGAGCAATGTAAACGGCTTCAGTCGAACAGTCAAAGCCCCACAGGAAAAGATAAACCTCCCGAACCCAGGGAAGCAAGTGTGCAACATGGCATAGTGCAAAACATTTCTTTATTATGTTCAGAGTATGCACACTTTTTTTATTTTTTTAATCTTTTTTTGTTCTTCTATTGCCGTTTAAAAATTTTTTGCCTGGATATAGTATATCTATAGCTCTGGGAAAAAAAATCCTGAAATTCTTACTTCAATATTGTTTGATTAATGGACTGTTAATTTTAAAACAGATAGTGATTCAAATTTCTTTATCCATCACATGATTTTTTGTTTATATAATGGGGGAAAAAAATAATAGAAACTAGAATATTTATTATTATATACCTTCATCATATCTCTAGGGTTTTTTTTTCCATTTCAGAGCTTTAACAAGTTAATCTTAAAGTACATGCAGGGTTTTAATTATCTACACATCACGGTGATTTTTTCTTTTTTACCTTTGTCTATTTTCAAAACTACAAAAACTGTTCACAAAGAGAAGGTACGAAATAATTACCGAATAGATCTAAGCAAGATTTTTGTATCTTCCTTAATAATTTTTTATTTTCATGTATAAAACTTTTAACTAATTTTCCCACAGTAATTGTTAGACCGGATTAATTTGATGACTTATTTTGCAGTCCCCAATGCATAACACTGCCCACTACTTAATTACTTCTATGTCAAAGTAGAAATTATATCTATTTCTTAAAAGAACTAGTTTTTTCAAAGTCCCAAATGACTCCTGTTCTGAAAACTCTATCCCTAAAAGAATAGGAAAGACCTAATGTCTCAACACAACTTCCATTTTCATAATATGGTCTGAGAAAAACAGGGAAGCATTTGTTGCAAAGAATAAAAAACCCAAATTATTTACAATATTTTTCCTTTCTTAAGAACACACATGCAACTTTGTTCTTTTACTCAAGGTTTTTATAGCAGTAAAGAAGAAACATTATAAGTAAGAAAAGTGTTTCATAATAAGAATGCAACTGTACATTCATTTTAAGCCATGCTGGCAGTGAAAACGAAGTTGGACAGGATTGTTTTCACAGCAGATTTGTATACTTGCCTCCTTAAAGTGGGCAGCAATCACATCCTCCTGATATGTTCATCTAGATGTTTTGGGATGTTGACTTCATTTATTTTTCTCAATTACTTCCTTGGAGTTTGACTACTACTTCGTAATTCCAGACATAATTTTTCTTCCCAAAATTTTTTTTCCTAAAAGTAAGTGGCTATCCTCCACATCAGACATAGCATTTAAAAATAAATTATAGAATCAGAAGTCACTCAGGTGCTCAGCTATGCATTTCCTTCAGAAATCTAGGAAGCAAGCTATTGCAAGTTTATTATTTATTGCAGTTTAATTTCTACAGTTGTTCCACTGCCTTTTACCTTGATACGTCTTTTCACTACCTTTGCAATAACTCTAAGATAATTACTTCCACCTCATTGTCTATGGAGACAACAGAAACAAGAATTTCTTGGGGTTTAAGTTCATGTGAATCTACTCATCTACTTTATAACATATTCTATGAAACTCAATCCACTCCCAATTGTAATGAATTCTTGTTTGCACTAGGGTCTGTTTATGTTGTGAGCACAGAGAAATTTTATCTCAAATTAAACTGGTCAGCTCACTCTTTGAAGGCTTTCACTACCCAAACTACAATAAATGAATATATTCTGTTTTCACATGTTGCCTATAGCCCAAAGTGCTTCTTTTTCATTGCAATGTGTGCCAGTTTACACTGGGAATGGAACAGTAAAAAGCTGGCATGAGACAGCTATTTTTTCAATAGATTTGGTTGGTTCCACTCAGTAGTCCAAAAAAAAAAGAAAAAAAAAAAACAGAAAAAAAAAAGAGACATTCAGAAAGACTATAAAGCCTATAAAACCATTGGCTAATATAGAATTCTGCATATTCTTCCACACTTCCTCATGTACTGCCATAAACACAGCCCATTTCCACAATGGTTCCTCCCCACATAAATTATTAACATTAAATTTTTCCTGGCTTTAAAATCAAAAATCTATTTCTGCTACTAATGGTCAAAGTAATACTTTCTATTTAATAGAATGGTAAATCTCATCTTTTCTTCTGTATAATTGTTCTGGTTTTGATAGTTACATACAGCACTGGGGGCACTCAGAGGAACATCCAAAGCAAGTCTTGTACTCACACGGGGCCATTGAAGGTGAGTGGTTTAACAGCCATGAAAGGAATAGCAACACAGTCTCTTCTTTCAGTACAACTATTGCTATGCCTGGAAAATTGAATCACAGTGTTTAAGCATAAGTGTAGTTGGTTACTTCTGAGAACAGCCAGGCAAATTGATGCTGAGAGGCCACAGGCTTGTCTGGCTCGCTCATTCCCTGTCACACTCCACCATTCCAGCTTCAGTCTTCCCTAGTCCTTTCCACTTCAGAAACCTGGGATTTTGTTGCAAACGGCCACAAACTCTACCTCTTTACTAGGGCTGACAGGTGTTATCTATCCCAGCTAAGGGTCTGCAAAGTTGTAAAATGCCACAATTTTGAAATCTCTCCTTCTTTTTTATTCTCCAGGGCCTAAAGGGAAGCAGAATTTCTTCTTCCCAAGGAGATTTTTCTCTATTTTGTCTGTCTTGAGGTTATCTCAGTCTCTATAAACAAGATAAAACATATTTGGGTCTTTGTATGTGTCCTCCCCACACACATTACCTGCCTGCAAAACTCATGCATTCGAGATATGGTGTAGTTGTGATGATTTCAACTGACTTTGGTACATGTTGGCCTGCAAAAGGTGTAGGGCAGCCATGGGAAAATATCAGTGCTGAGGCTCATGTGTGCTGTGAATGAGAATCTACTTGATGGCTTTTCACAGAGGAACACAAACTTTTCTATATTAAAGGAAACAGAATAATGAAGATGCCAAACTGAGCTTTTCCTCGGGAAATCCTCTCTTAAGAAACTCTTCACAGCCAGCATCTACTGCTATTCCACAAATACTTCACTAAAACATGAGTTGAAAGGCAGTTTATGAATTGTAGCAATTGAGAACTAAATACCATTTGAAGAAAACGTGTTTTCTCAGAAAAAAGATAAAGTGAAGGAAATAATAGGATGAAAGGGTAATCTGCAAGTTGGAAAGTGAACAGAGGATGACAATCTAAGTAGCTGTCCTGTTCTAAGACCAGCCTATTTGGTTTCTCTGGTGATGTAATTCCCCACATTACACTTTAGTTACACAAAAAATGCCAGAGGGGAGTCCAGTGAAATCTCACTCTTCCCTTAGAGATGGAGATCTGCATTTGTACAGTTCAAATATGGCCTTTGGCCTGCCTCAGTAAATGTCACCCCGTGGCAATATTCAACACTGAAGACAGGTGTACTTAAAATTATTGGGGGCTGAGGGACAGGGAGAAGTGAGGGGTGTGGAGTGCTATTAAGTTCCTATAATCTTAACTAGTGACCACTGGTTGCTCCTAGGCATCAAACACGAATATCAGAACAAAAGCAATTTTCTAAAGTACAATTTCAAATATTAAAGAAGTAAGATTTCTTACCTATAGTTTTACAGGATATATCTGGGGGTTTTTACCATTTAAAAGAATCTGTCATCCCCTGAAGAATAATAGCTTTTAAAAGTCATGCAAATTTTATTAAAAAAAAAAAAAAAGTAGAAATAGTACATGCATTTATTAAAAATTAAAAAATATTAATCACAGTACGGCTGTATAAATACTAGCTAAACAAAAAGAAATAGGACTTTAGAATAATTATTCTTCTTCAATCTGACCAAAGGACATGCATTTTGCAGTTAATCAAACAAAACCCACAATAAAGAAATATTTTTATAGAGACAAATATTTCTGCTGAAGACAATTCTGTTTACTCCATTCAAATACATTATAGTTTTATTTCTGATGATGAAAAAAGTTGGCAAATATTCTATTTTTTTTCTTTCATTGCAACTTTAATTTTGAGATTGACAGCTAATGAGCTATGTCACTTTATTTGTCCAACTAAAACCCAATTTTCTCAGTTTTCTTTGTTTTTAGGAAATGTAACATGGCCATTAGATGAAAATCCAGACATTCATTTCCTTCAGAAACATTTATTTGTCTGAATATTTTTTTAAGAATCGCCTACTTTGACTATGCCATTTAAAATACACCAACTCAGGTATGACTTTGGCATTTCCTTGCAACCCTTGCCCACTATGAAAGGAATAAGAAAACAATTAGCAGAAGTGCAAATCAATAGTAAGAAGCAGTTAAAAATATTTCCACCTTTAATAAAATATTAATTGCAATGCACCCTTATTTCTATTTGCATGTAATTAGGAGTATTTCTGAAAGATGGGTCAAATGGTCCACTAATTCCACAACACAGAAGAGATGTTCACTAAATAGCCACAATGACTTAATAGGAGTTTTATAATAATCATCAATTTGAAAACATTAACAATATATCAATATATAACAAGATGCCTACAATCTGCTGATACAAATACCTACTTCCAGTTTCAAAGGGAATAAGAGATTAGACTGTAATCAAATAACTCTGATCAGTATGTTTATAAATAATCTCGTGTACTATGCTTCACAGAATACATGCTTAGAGAAAAAAAAATCACAAGATTCTCATTTTATCAACAGAATATGGGCCACCAAAATGTCATTACACAACACTGATGACAGTTTACCTTCTGTGTTTCCTCCCTCCACAGATTTTTATCATTAAGAAATGAAATTGTCCCTAGGAATCAAAAGGCTCATCAGATGGGAAGCAGCTTAAATATTAATTCTACTCTGCATATCTCATGGGAATAATATTGATATCTCAGCATAGAAAACATTGATTGGTATATTGCGTATCTTGAGGACCAATATCTATAAATTTCAAATATTTCAATTTCATTCTTTACAGAATTATCTCATCTATTTTAATGTTTTTCTAAGGTATCAGAAAAGCCACACTCTCCAGAAAAGAAGAAACATCTAAATTTTATGTTTTCAAATTAGGTGAAAAAATAAGTGTCTGGCTGAAAATACATGAGATGAAAACACTTTGGAAAATCAACAGTTAAAATAGTCACTGTGCTAATTAGAAATGAGCAATAATTTATAAAGATTCATAATTAGACATAGCTTAGCCAAATTAGCCTTATGACAGAGGCATGTCAATCAGTGACTACTTAGAAATAGAATTTTCTTAAATTTCCTGAACGGCTGTACAAAAAATTGAAGAGAAAGAACAGAGAATTAGAATGTACTCAGCATAATGTATCATAGTACTAGTAGCCAAATAAGCTCCTTTGCAATAGGAGAATGCAGCAATATACATACCTAGTATCATATAAATTTACTGAAATTGATCCACTTATCCTTCCACTTGTCCATCATCTGTATTTTTAATTACCAGCAACAGCTATAAGGAAATCCACCTTCTCACAAAGGATGAGCCAATGAACCAACAGACAGTTACATACAGAGCCTTCAGAACTCCTTAATATTTTTGCCCCCGCTTTATTCACTAGAGTTTAGACAGCCAAAAGGTATACAAACAAAAAACCAAAACCTCTAAAAACAAGCAACAGTCATATCAGCATGACTTAGAAAAATCACCACAGGAATCCTCCTAGAATCCTTATCAATACCCTCCCTCTCCAATAACCACACCCACCCTGTGTTTATGTTATTTGAATGGTCTTAATACAAGATATGAAAAACGCACTAACATAGACTTGCATTGCTAAACTCGGCACAGGGCCGCTAATATTCCAATCTTCAGACCTCCTTAACTGTCTGTGTTGGAGAAAAACGATACAGCTTCAGAACTACAAAGGGCAAGTTACTTTCGTCTTTTTTCTTAACTGCAGGATACCCAAATCCTAGTATTAGTTCACAGTAGCATGCCAACAGAGTATTAATCACAGTACTTGTGGACAGCTGCTTAAGCTAACAAGCTTCTCTAATACTTTGTATTTTTTCACCTCTTGCTGCTACTATGCAGGATAACATTTCCTCCAAGAGCCCTTTCACAGAATGTCTGGATTCTAGAACAGCAACAAAAGATCTGATACCTGTTATACTACCAAACCACGCTGTTTCTATGTAGCTGATCACACCTTGTGTTGTTCAGCCTATGTAGGTGTTATTCCTACTCTCTGAAGAGGGAATTCAGAGCAGTAAAAACAGTTTTCAGGGATATTCTGTTTACTTAAAAGGAATAGTATCACTGTTCTGATGCACATATATTAGTTACTGTCAAAATCACTACTTCTCAAGAAAAATAAGGAGATGGCATAGTAGCTGAAGAGTCAATCATTTTAAGTGCTGATCTGAAGAAAAAAATCCCAAATCCCATTTTGACTAGGATATTTACATGTATATATACATAGTAGGAGTAGGAATATACTGACATTAGTGCACTCTTCTGTGTGGCCCATTATGTAGCAAGGTAGACCACACAGCAGCTCCAACTCTACAATGAAACACTTCCTGGAAAGGGTGTAGCCTCTAATGGAACTGCTGGTGCCTTGATTGCATACAGCAGGAACAGAGACCATCTCTTTTAATTTTGTGCTTTTCATTGGAAGGTAGAAGCTCAGGAAAGCACATCCTTTTATTCTACCTCCTGGCGCTTTTTTTTTTTTTTTTTTTTTCATGTGGAGGCAGCTGTTGTAGTTCTGAATGATAAGTTAAATGCTATATACTTATTTTTGGACATATACATTGGTTTGAGGTGAAATCTTACACATACTTTACATTGTAGATGTTGATTCCAGATGTGTCACTGTAAAAAGTGGGGTAAGGTTTCAGAATTACTGTGTTCATGCTTTACAGGTTATAGCTTACCTCCATGAACACTACGCAAAATAATTTTCACTCCCATTCCCTTAGTGCTGTAGTTTTGACTGAAATAAAGACTGCATGGCTCATTTTCATGACAAAGGCACAGAAAAGCTGTGTGCTTCTTTCTGCCCCCTCCACCACCACCCAGCACTTGGCAAGCAATGCAAGTTCAGATCTGATTTATTTTTGAAGTGTTCAGTGTTCAGACGTTTTGCTTTTTACATGAGAGGTTTTTCTTTTTAAATGAGAAAGTCTTTTGAAAGAACAGTATTTTAAAACAGCAGCATGTAATAAAAACACACTGCAGTTCTTTGCTTGGCAAGGAAAGCTAGAGGGGAAAATGCTTAAGAACATTCGAAGCATTGTTGTTTACTCCAGCAACTATAGAACAGGACTTGCAAAACCTTATATTTTATACTCAGGAGACTGGACAAATGATGAATCAGTAGATAATTTTCTTGCCGTTATTTTTCTTCCAGGTATGTTCAGAAGCACCTGCATGTACTTCGAGCTGCTCCCTAAAAGGGGGGGCTGTTCTGGATTTGCTGTGCAGAAGGTAAAACAGTGCCTTCATGTGCACCAACACCACCACCCTCCTAGACCCACTTTACTGATGCACGTACTCCAGCGAGCACATCCACCCCAGCAGCGGACCCAGGTGTAGCAGCGTCTCTTCGCTGGTGACAAAGGATTACTGTGATTGTGTCACGTCGCTCGGAGCCCCCGGAGGACTCCTGCTCCCATCGCACGGTTCCCCGCGCGGCGGGGAAAGCTCTTCCCCAGGGAAGGTGTGATGCTGGGCAGGGCGTCCCGCCCCCCCAGCCCGCGACTAGGGCAGCCCGACACCCCCCCTTCACCACCCCCCGCTGCCGGGCGGGCAGCGCCGTCCGCCGCTCGTCCAAGAGCCCTCGGGGGGCCGGGGACGAGGCCAGCCCGGGCGGACGGCGATGGAGGGCTCTGCTGCGCCGCGTCCCGCCGACTCTCGCCCCCCGCAGCCCCCACATCGGGAGGTGCAGACCGCCACGACGCGGGGATCTTCTTCCCCTCCAGA